>OMLB01030773.1:9558-30232 GCA_900302555.1 Myripristis jacobus | reverse complement strand
AGGGCTTCATTGTTTCTGGAATATAAACATTCAGTGCAGCTGCAGCACTGAACCTCAGTAACCCACCACTCCTGAGTTTCCTGGACAACCCCGCCTTCCACACACACACACACACACACACTCTCTTTCACACATGCACACATTCACACAGAAGGGAACAAGGTCAGCTGGGCTATATTTAGAAGCCTCGGTGTGGGCTTATCTCTCTGCAGCAGCCTGTATATAAAGCCTGGCTTCACACACCAGTCCTATTCAAACTCACTCAGCGGCTGAACATCACTCTATTTCACACAGACTGTTGGACTAACAACTCAAGTAGCAAAGGTGAGCGCACTCCTTATCTGTATACTTTCCTGGCTTCAGACTGTAAACTGCGGTCTTAAATATTGTGTCTACAACTTGTTGTAGAATTGCAGCAACACTTAAGATTTTATTGCTCTCAAGACCTAAACACAGGATCAGATTATCATCTGAACAGCAGATGATCTGTGTATTTTTACAATGATTTTTAATTGAGATGTTATATAATTATGGTTCATAGAACCACTTTTAAAAAAGAGAGTATGCACAATTATCAGGGAATTGATTTTAGTTTTGCATAATCTTTTATATTCCATAATGTATAAATGTATATGAAAACAGCTTTTGGAAGTATAATGCAGTCAAAGCAGCAAGTGCACCAAAGATTAAAAAAACATAGCAAAACAAAACAAAACACAGTGACTGACCATTTAAAATGAAAATTAAAATAATTCTACAGATCTCAATTTGTTTATTAGCTGGTTTGTTGTTTTGCTTACCAGGTCTCATCTGAGCCTTCTGACTTAGAAAGAGCCCTTGTTTTAACTCTTTCATCTCTCCTCTCTCCCTGCAGCATGAAGCGCAGACGGCTGCTGCTCTCACTGGCTCTCTTACCCACCATAACTGAGACGCTAGAGGACTCAGCTTCGCAGGGTGTCCCTGTCCCTTCCTCATCTTCCCAGCCTACCCAGAGCTCCCAGTCTCTAGATGACTACATGACGAGCATCCAGGCTCTTGCCCGTCCCGTGGAACCCCCCAGTTGCGGCCCCGTCAGGCTCCAGAGGTCCCCCAGGCCTCGGCTTTTCATCAAGAACCAAATGAAGCTCTCTGTGTCAGCCTCTTTGCCTCGCGGTCCTGCCCGCACCTTAAGGACTTCCCGACCCTGCACCCCCAGCCTAACTAGCACAGAGGAGCTCTCTCTCAGGATGGGCAGGGAGAGAGACTGCAGGGGCACGGATCCTGTGGACTGGCTGTTTGGGCAGACACAGATAAGGACTTGAAGTGGGACGTGACTGAGGGCAAAACAGATGAAGCTCTGTAGGCCCTTTGTGGAGTGCCTCGTAAAAAACACAAAAGTGGATTAACCTGCTCTGTTTATACAACTGGTAACAACTCAAAGGACTATAAAGGACTCAGCATGGTGGCTGAGGAAACAGAGGACCAAAGTGAGGCTCTTGTAGAGCTGAAGGAATATTTATTTCTATGCACTAAGGACTCAGGTCTCCATGTTTACATTGTGTTATTTTATTTTATACGGAATGGATGTGATTTCTAATAAAACAAATGTGAAACTGTTTATTGTTTTTCTGCATTTCTTTTGGCTCGGGTTACTACAGGACATGAATGTGGTTTCAGTAGTGAACAACCTCTATAGGCACAAAAATGCTACATTTAACAAATGGATTTTGACTGAAATGAAGACATCCCAGCTGTGCCTTTACCGGCCTTCAGCAGACTAAACTGATTTTTTTTATCTGCAGGCAAAGCACTGCATTGCATCGCTCTCTGGTGGCTGTCAGTGGTACTGCAGCAAACTGCCTCCATAAACCAAGTGGGTCTGCATACAGCCTGCAGACTAGTACATAAACTACGCCCCCCACAGGTTTGAAAAGTGATGGCAGGCTGTGTGTTTTCTAATACTACTGTAGGCTGTAAACCAGGGGCATCAGACTCATCGGGTAGTGGGCTGCATTTGTGCAAATCTGTCCTTGCAGGTTCCAGATTTTTTTTTGGCATCGTCAATATGATTTGAGTTGACACATGGATATTTTAGACTTTTAGACGTCTAATTTATTATTCTAAATCAATCATTCTGGAGCCCACCAGTTGATGAGAAACTGCATGTTGGCATGAAAACTACATTGTAGAATTACATAAAGCAGAAGAGAGAAATGCAACAAATATACAGCATACTGGTTTACCATTTACTTTCCTGAAGAAAACAACAGCTCTTTCCATTTTTCTTGAAATATTCTACATTTGCTTTTGCTTGTTTGATAGCATGTTATCTAAACTACCATAACACAGCAACACAACTGGTGTTTTTTTCCTTTCTTTTCCTTTTAATTTATCATTAATCATTAATTTATCAATTTATCATAGAAACCTCTTATTTTTTCTAATTACACAAAGTTTATAATGATTGGATGCACATATTTCAATTAAAATAAATAGTATTTTGATTTAAAACAAACAAACAAACAAAAAACTCCAAAACCTCTTGGGGCCAAATGAGATGAGCTCGTGCGCTGGATTTGGCCCCGTGTCTGCTTTAGACAGACGCCTCGCTCATACACTAGCGTTTCCTAAAATGGCCACAAGAGGGCACCGCAGGCATGGAGACAAACAGATGGGTTATTTTTCTTAAAGACATTTATGGCCACAACCACATTTTCCTCAAACCAAGGCTAACTGGAATATACGGATATCTTGTGCATGATTAATCACATCATCAACATAATGATCTCTGACCACATTTGGGGGTGGCAGGGACGGGGCGGTCATAAAGCAAATTAATTACAGACTCCATCTTGCAACCAGAAGATCCAGGCTCTTGGTCCAGTCAGCGAGCATCCACACTGTTGAGGTGAAAAACCCTACCAGCTCCAGAGCGACAGTTACCTATTTGTCATTGGTTCTCACTCTCATGAGGGTCTGGACCTCTTTGAAGGACGTGAGGTGATTTTGAGGGGTCACTAGAGGATTTAAGGGATACAAAAAAAACATATTTCTACAACTCAAATCAATTATCATTTTTTACCATTTTTTCCTTGTGAAATACTAGGTAGTCTTCACCCTCCTCAGATAATTTATCAAACAAGACAGTCTGATAGGGGATAATCATTCTTAGGTTCAACTGTTTGTATGTTTGCCAATAAAGTATGGCATCATCATCAACACTATCACTTTTCCAGGGACTGATACGGTAGGACGCATGGTACTTATTTGTACATGTCAGGGCTTGTGGCAAACTTTTTTTACCAAGACATAGTTTTGTGTGAATGGTGCTTAACACCTGAGTCAAATCCCCCTGGCGCTGTTTCTTCTTCACATGACTAACACCTATCACCTGACCACACCCGTGGAATAGCGTTAGATTAACAACAATTCAAAGCCTTTGTTAAGTCAACATATCCACTTTCTCTGGCTCCTTCATACCCAACCTGTTTTTCTGAATGTAGATGATGAGGCAATAACAAAAGCCACTCAGGCATGGCAGGTGTGTTGCAACAGAATTGAGAGTCAAATGTCTGGACCAATCTAAGGCAGTTTTTAAGTGTTTTTTGAAACATTCTCCATATAATGTTTTGGTTGAGATTAGGAAATTGTACATTTTTGCTCAGTCCAACTTCTTACCACAGTATGTCCATGCTGACTAGTGTTTTGCTGCCTACATCCACAACATGTCTGATGACTCAGTGTGGAGAAATCTATGGGCTCACTACATTTGGTTAATGAGGTTAAACCATCACGTCAAACAAGGTCAATATATCATATTGAGCATGAATCATTACAGTAATTGAGTCAGTGAGCCATGTTTACATAAATGCATTTCGTCATTACAGCAGTGCTACATTGTTTGACTGAACTGATAAAAACTTGGGATGATAGAAAACAGTTTTGACACTGACACTGTTAAAAGATGACGTAAAATCCCAAATTACGCTGCCAGCTGACCTCTTTCCATTGAAAATAGGGAAAACTCTTACACTGTATTACATCAAGACACACTGTTTGAGTCACTTTCCACTTTCCTCTTACAGCATCACTCTATTTTTTTTTTTATCAATGTTGAGCATAAGCGACCTTTTTAAAATCTTATCTCTTTGGGTTCTCTCAAGTGTGTGTATGTGTGTATGTGTGTGAGTGTGTGTGTGTGGACAGCTGAGTGGTCATGGTCTGTCTTTGTCTTTTTTAGCCAGTCTTACTAAACTGTCTCCTTCCTGGAAAATTCCCCACATACTCACAGACCTAATGTAATATGGAAGACACATAGGCACACACACACACACACACACACACATACACACACACACAAACCAAGCAGGACCCTCAGTCCCGGTGACCACACATTTTTAGGGGGAACTCCCAGCCATAAAAACCCATACAATAATTATCAAACAAATAACCTCACTCCTGCGTACAGCTTTACAACACCAGACACTTGTACCACAACAGCAAAAACATTTAACATACAACTGCTTCGCTAAGCATTTAGCGTATACGCCTGAAATTTGGAATTCTCCTTCTCTTTCCATTTTCAGCATGAGGGAGAAGGGGCTTTTTGTGGTTTCACTTGTACTCAGTGGCAGTTGGCATGTTGGAAAACAACCCAGGATGGTCAGGTCTGCGCTTGGAACCACTGCTGGAAGCAAAGTCATTTGGAGCTACAGTTATTTGTCCTCATTATCTGCTTGAGAATCAAAGAGCTGGTTTAACTACTTCCAGTTTTGTCACGTGTGTATAACCCATTATAAAATATATGTGGTTTGTTCAGTAATCCAGCACACACACACAATGCCAAACTCCGATTGTTTCCAACATCCAGTTGTCATCAATTGTCTCTGTTGTGAATTGCTTCCTGACCACGGCCTCCTGTCAGATGATGGGTGTGTGGGAGGGCTCGTCTTACCTCGCGCGTTCTCAGCTGGAAGTTTTTCCCTTCATGGTAACAGTTGTAGGTTCTGAGCAGTGACAAGATGTCAGACCTGAGCATGGGCACAAGACCATTAAGGATAAAATCATCCAGTGCTGGAAAAATATACCCAGTCCTTTATTTAACCGTTTGAAACCTGAGCAAATGGGCTTGATTTCTTTCTATGAGAAAACTATGAGAAAAAGGCAATGAGCAACTTTACAAGACATGACCATTTTACATGACCCTGCATGTAATAGTCCTGCATTCATAATATTCACAGTTTTGCTCAAGTAAGTATTAGCAGTAAAATGTACTTAAGTAATGAAAGTGCAAACACTAATTGTGAGGACTGGTTCCTTTCAAAGTGTTAAATTACTGATATATTACCCTGTAAGAGGTATTTAAATTTAAGTCTAGGTGCTCCATATACACTCAAACAATCCATCCTATTTTATGTTTTGCATGTAATTATTATTATTCTGTAAAGTAATTGCTGCCATCAAATAAATATAGTGCAGAATAAAGTGAAATGGAGAGCTGTAAAAGTCTCATAAAATTACAGTACTCAAGTGAAGTGCCAGTACCTCAAAGCTGTACAATACTTCAGCAAATATACTGCAGTTACTTTCTAAATCCTAAATCAACTCTAAATCAAAGCAAGCACTAATGACATGTGCAACACATGTCATCATCAGTGTGGTTCATTGTATGCAATTATTTCTCTTCACGGTAACAGTTGCACTGATTGATTTCATTTATTTTTGCTTGTTTGTTGAATGGCAACACAGAAACATGTCCGTGTGTGCATCACTATTCTAACTATTCTTTTGTAAGCAGACAACTCTTGAAAAAAAAAAAACCTGTTCTCAATGAGACAAGCTGCATAAATAAAGGTCTGTATTCCCCTGTGAAACAGCTCTGTAAACCAAACAGTCAGCAGAGGCAGAGTAAATACAGAAGGACTTACTTTGGTATGAGCTTCTCTTCATTGAGCTTCACGTAGGTCTGACCCTCACCCATTCTGACGAGAGCAGAGCTGGAGCACGGGGAACATGAGAGAGATTATGTTTGAATGATCATATCTGTTACAATGTGCAAAATAATCACACAAGAATGCATAATCGTAATGATAATGCACATACACAGATAAAATTTGATTTTATTATCCCTAGAGGTGGAATTCCTTTGGTCATACAAATTGAAAATGTAAAACTGAAAAATAAAATATATAAATAAACAACTAAAGCATAAATATATAGTACTATAATGTCATCATGATGCTGTCACGTTTCATTTTTGATGCAAGGTGTCGGGTTGTAAAGGATTTCAGTCGAAAAGCTGCAGAACCAATGGCCACTCTGTTAAAAGCAAGCTTACAATTTACAAGAAATCACATGGTCTTGTTGTTCCTGTGCCAGGGGACTGATCAGGCTTGCATGTTAGGACAAAACTTAACAAAGTCAGGAAAGACACTGTGAGCACACTGAATCAAGGACAATCAAATGAATCAGTAATACACTGGACAAATGCTGTTACACTGTCAACTCGGTAGTATTGTGACAATGATTAACACGCCTCTGTCATGTCTGAGTTATAATCAACAGCTTGCACATAAATTAGAGTTTAAAGCCAAACTCTGAGGAGTCAGTGCCACTTATGACCACCAAAATCAGCGCACAGTAAAAAGGAAAAAACAGATGAATCAGTGTATCCTTCAAGGTGTCAAGTCTTTGTTACAAATCCTGAGGACTGGCCGGGCATTGACAGCCACATTATCTAAATCCAGGCTCTTGTGAAGGAGAGTGACTGAGGGAATTTCCTGGTAGTTTGGAAAGCCCAGCGCTGAGTGTGCGTGGGAGGAGCCTGGGTATAAAACAGCACCATGCGGCTTAAGGCTCACTGTCAACGCTCAGCTTGTCTCCAGCATGAAGCTTAATCTTCAGTCAGGCATCCAGCTCACTTTCCTGGGCCTCTGCTGCACACTTGTAGCAGGTAATGTATTTGCCTATGTATATCTCTATTTATCTATCTATGTATCTTTCAATGCATGTTATCTCTTTTATTCTTAGTTTCTTTCTTTCGCAATATTTTGGATACACATGTGCCTCATAATGGGCAAAACGTGAATCTGGGCTAATGTAGCGCTATATTGAATTAACTCCTAATCCTGTTTATGTGTCCATGTGCAGTGCGAGTGTCAGGCAGCCCGTTTGTCCCAGGAAGATGTTTATGTCCTGAGACACAAAACGCTGTCAGAGGGCAGCTGAAAGACCTGGCAGTCTTGCCCAAAAGCCATAACTGCGACAGAAACACAGTCATGTGAGTACCAGATCCTCAGATCCTGATACACAAATTAACAAGCAAACACACACACACACACACACACACATACATAAACACATCCACCTGTGTGTGACTAAATGTGCGGCTTTTCTTGTGTTTTTCAGAGTAACACTGAAAAAGAACAGCGAGCGTGTGTGTCTGAACCCTGAGGCACCACTGGGCAAACTACTGATACGCTGCTGGAATAGGTGAGACACATGATCAGTTAATCATTTCATTGGGAGCATGATAGTACACACACACACACACACACACACACACACATCAAAAAGTTTTTAGGCAGACAACCAGTTATTTTTGAGTTTGTATTAAACCATTAAAACCACTAAAACGGTAGTTACAAGGTGTTCACACAGTTTCAGTGATATCCTTATCATGCAATAGATCGCAACCTATCAGAATCTATTGCACAATAAAGATAAGAAAATAAAAGGACGGTTCATTTCACTTGGGCAATCTGACAGATCAAAACATTCCCACCCTCTTGATAACTCTCATAAAACATGGCTATCAGCACCTTACTGGGTGCCATGCAAACTATTATTGTTACCATTTCTGTGGCATAATCCTATCATATGTAATAACCTGTTGCCTTTTCTGTAGTTATGGTCAACTCTTCCCTAAGCTATCCATACCCTTGCACACACACACATACACGCACACACACAACATTCAAATAATGACATGCCAATTCGTGAAGCGTTCCTAATTTTAATACAATTTTATACCACCATTTATATTTTGCATTGTGATGTGACTATGTCTTTTATGTGCTGCAGAACAATTTTTAACTGAGACAGGAAAGTTTGCATGTAACACGTTTTTACAGCTGCTGCTTTTAAACTTTTGCCTGTAGCTATAATAAAAAATGACATGAAAAATTAGCTGTGGAAAACTGCACAGTGACCTCATGTGCACATTTTGCAAAATGCACATTTGAATTAAGAGGTATCTTTTTAATTGATACACAGACTGATATTCACTTGAGTTAAGCCCTAAATAAATGCAGCCTTACTTCAAGGCTAACTGTTGTGCTTCTCTTTGTGTTTTTCAGGGCCACAAAGTTGGGTCGTGATGTGAGGTTGTGCCTGAAGAGGAGGAGGAGAGGCCAGCAGCACCCTCGTCAGAGGAACAGGGGTCACAGCCGGAGGGTCACATCCTCAAACTAGCCAGAAAAACAAAGCAACACTACTGCATGGAGTGTCCATCCGACTTCCTGTCTGACTGTGGGCCCTTCACAACAGACTGATAACCAGACTGCCAGTGACTCTCCTAAAGAACTTCATGCTATCATATTCTAAACACTACATAGCTCGGGAATTAAGCTTTCCTGCACTGAGGTCTGGGTCATAAATCAAACTCTGCAGGCCTGCTGCAGAGCATTTCACTGTGTAAATAACTGAGATAATAGTCATAACTAAGCCCTGGTGGCTCCTTGTTCATCTTTTTAAAAACAGTTTAATGGTCAATGTCTTATTTTTTATGGTGTTATGTGAACCCCTGGAAAAGCTAACTTAAGCCACTTTGCTGGTTATTTATTTTTATATGTGTTTTGGTCACTTTCCAGATATAGAAGGTTTTTAATAAATGCGTCAATACAATTGTGTGGATATTTGTCTTTCCTCTTCATACAATGTCTCATTTTCTTGAGAACTGAGGGGTGGGAAAGATGCTTTCTTGACAGGATATGAGAGGTCACTCATCTGAACCTCCGCTTTAGTTAATGAACTACAGGACATGAGTCAGCGCCAGGCACAGGGCAAATATGTTTCACTGAAAACATCTGGACTGCATGTTGTCAGTGTACAATAATCCTTAAGTATAGGCTGACCACGGCACTCTAATGGAAATATACCAAGGGTGTCATGATGTGATGGTACATTTAAGTTATTTTTTCCCTAAAATACAGTAGCAGTCAATTTGTACTGGTACATTCCACAGTTTGACACTTTTGTCTGACACTTTTATCTGCTCCTATTGTGTTTTCATGAGCGGCTGTGAGCGGGGAAACAGTTAAGAGGAGAATGAACCATGAAAAACCAATAAGTTGTTTTAAACATATTAGCCTATCTTCACTTCCCACCAACTCTGAGATTTCCCGTAAGACTCGTGACAAGGATGGATTCCACTGGCATCCCTCACACACACACATGCGCACACACACACACACACATGCACACACACATGCACACACACCAAATACAAAATATGCTTTGTCTTACTTTGACCCTACGCCCAAACCTGTGGAAATTTGATAGCCAAGGCTTGCACCAACCTGTTTGGAATAACTAACAGCGAGGGAAAGGAGGAGGACTATTGGTAACCTGCTATTTGTTCCCATTACTTTTACTCAGTCCATGAGATCACATGGTGGTGGAATGTAAAATGAAAAGTGAAAGTGAGCTGCTGAACAAGATCCCTCTTGTCAAACTCCAAGCATGGGAATTTAGGGGAATTTATAGGATTATATGGGATCTACTATCTTATCAGTGACTAAAGTTTAAACTGGGAGGAACTTATGAAGTCGAGCATTATTTCCTCAATAAAAACCAAGACTGATTTTCTTTGTATCTCTGCTAACTATAATAGTCTAAGTCTTAACTGACCAAGGTAATTTACACTGCCACAGCCTACTAATTTATTGACTGACTGCTAGACTGACTGAGTTTATTTCAGACATGTATATTAACAGATGTAATAGATATATAATACATGTCTGAAAAGGAGCAGTAGGTAGCACACTCATATTTACTCCCACTCTAGACGTCATTGTTGGTCTATGAAAGAGACCATGATGTTCATGCCGGGATGCTGCCACCTGGTGTCAAAACCCAGAAGTACACTGATCTTCCACCAGATCTGCAGAGCTCAGTACAGCTGGTTGTGGCCCCGTCTAAATCAGACCAGCAGCAAAAATAGCAACTGGAAGAGAAGCTGTTCCAGTTCACACAGACTGTGTATCCCCATAGACAGAAGCCAGCTGCCGTGTTAGAGCCAGTGGAATGAGTTCACTGTTTCACAATAAGATACACTATTGTGACTAAATTCCCGATGTTTGATTTAAGTGAGGACTGTTTAGCCTAAATTGACAAAATCATGAGAAATAAGCACAAAATCTGTTGTCTGAATTAACATGGCACTCACTATCTGTGGACTATCTTGTTTTGTTTGTTTGTTGTATGAGTTACGCCTAAATGTTGCTCACTTCAAACAACCTTGGCGATTTTGCATAGTGCACCTTTAATTACTCCAGTTTAGGCTAATAATGTCTCAAAGACATTGGCTGGGACTCTGTCATCAGTTGGTCACACATGATAGAGCATTGAGTGACTCCACTGTGCACCATGAGGTGAATCTATTAAACATGTAACACTTTGAAACAGCCTAAATAAATGTCACAGTTATGACTCTACCTTTGTCTGCTGGCTAATAAAATCGTTTTTTGCCACCTGCTGATGTCAGGTGTTTCCCAGGAAATCCTCTGGTGAGGAAATGATGTGATTTACATTTCCTGCTGCAGAACAACATTATTGTTTGGAATAAATAGAAGAAGTGAATGGTTAGCATGAGAATCACCAGCCACCACGGCTGAACAGACAGAGCAAAGAGCGCAACTTGAAGATGCTGAAAATTCATCATCAGAAAATGCAAGGGAAAGGAGGAGACAAAGAACACAAGGCTCATCAGCACCAAAATGAATAATAGTAATCATCACCATCATCATAATCATCATCGTTTAAAGATACACTGTGCAAAATTACAGAGGGTTGAGTTATGTTGTTGGCAAAAAATGCTGAATAAGCACATCAGCGAGTCAGAAACCTTAGTAAGACCCATATATCCTCCACCATAAAATGATGTGCACCTATGCCATGGCTTTTGTCTGCTGAGTCTACACCGTCCTCACATCTTGTACAGTGCACCTTTTAAAAAAAAAAGATGCTGAAGATGAATAACAGAAAGCTGGAGGACTTATACTGTACGAATCTAAACTCTTCTGTGAAGCATGAAAACATGAAAATAGATCAGTGGAGAAATTCTCAAGGAAATGTAGCTACGAGTCTCCGCCCCACGCACATACATTTAGTTCATAAAGAGCCAATGTTCATCCATTGTTCATGAAGAGCCTGCGTAGGGACCCTTGCCCATCCTCCTTCATCCAAGGAAACTGCTGACAAAGTGGATGAATAATGGCTTCCAGGGTGGTCAGGCTACCTCTCATACATATTTATAGATAATAATAGGTGTATAAATATTCTATAAGTTAAAGGATTCGGGTCTGTCACCATTATGATGAATTATTCAACCACTCCACATGGCTGCACAAGTACAGGAGATGGACCAGCGGCTTAAGGCTGTACAAAGAGAAAAGAAAAGGGTCACTGTGAGGTGTAGGTGATGTTCAGATACTGTTGAGTAAATTTAAATAATCTGGATCTGCATATACATCTAGACGAGCTTCTTCTCTTCTCTTCTCTTCTCTTCTCTTCTCTTCTGTGTATTTGAAGTCGTGCGCCATAAACGGTCCGTCTGATACACCTGGACGCTCCCTTGGCGGACAAAGACCTTTCATTGCAGGGCCGCTAATTGATCTGATCATCGCGAGATTCAGATCCAATTATCGCACCTACGCGGGCAGCTGCGCCCGTTAACAATCCCATCCCCATGAGTAAAAATGTCCAGAAGAGCTCCGAATAAAGGAAATTTGACAAAACCTTTCCGCGATTTGACAATCTGAATTCCGTGCCGCAGGCTGACTAGAGAGAAAAAAACCATAATGATAAATTATCAGCTAATGACTTAAAGGTGTAGACGCTATTAACGCCTCTTGCGGATCTTAATTAAAGTATAATAGCTAATAATGAAAACAATAATAATAGTATAATAACCCAAAAAAGCAGAGCCGACGAGAAGAAAGTTTTTACACCCACTCATCAATGGACTGTTACGCATAAAATGAATGCACACATATTTTTTTTTTTCTGTGAGTAGCCTGCATCCAACTTCAGGACGCACAGTGTCATCGGGGCATTATTTTCCCCTCGGATTTTCCCAAGCGCACGATCGGACCGAAAATAACCTTAAGTGTTTACCGCCTCCTGGCTGTTTGGTAAAAATGTCATACAACAAAGATTATTCCGTTTCGGATCAGGGAGAGGTCTTACCATAGCCAAGCGCGTCCCTGTAGGTTGCTCCAAACGCTTTGTATCCTCCAGAGCTGTATCTCACTTAACGTTTATCAGCCTTCATACCTCCTTGACCCTGCGGTATTCTGGACGCTCAGAGATTAAGTGACAGCAGACGAAGCCAACAGAGGGATGCGCTGATAATCCGCAGCCAATCAGCCCCGAGAGTGGGCGGGTCAAACGGAGTCAGGGTTGCATACCTCGCCTTCATCAAGGTGCCTCTCTCTGTACTATCATCAGCGGGTTTACCTCGCATTACTTCCAGGAGTGTGTTAACCACCAGTGTGGTCTACACCGCATTAAAAGAAAATCTGGAAAATAGGTCCATCCATAACCAAAAGCTTTATTCAGTAAATTCAGAATTTGCATAGAAATTTGTTCCAAAACACGCCAATGCAAAACTGGGGGAAAATATATTTGTAGATAATGTTATGATGCTAATTAGAGATATAAGGAAGCAGGAAGTCACAGTTTTTAGTATGCACAAAGCCTTCTGATAAAATAACACCCAAATTGCATGAGAGTTAAATAACATCAGGATTGACCAGAAAACAGTGTTTACCTGGACAAGAAAGAATTTGTTGATTTGTTTTACACACACCCCCCGGCCCTCCCCGTGCCCCATACTGATGATACATATCTTCAAGTTGGCACTCAAAATATATCTTCAATCAATTGAATTTACATATAAATATATATATATATTTTTTTCGCCATTCATGTGTAGTAAATAGGTGTTTATGAATTCTGAAATATGTGTGAAATTTGCTTTTGCAAACCATGTTATCATCCAGTCTATATGATCGTCTTCAGCATTTTCTTTTGTGTGTGTGTGTGTGTGTGTGTGTGTGTGGTGCTATGAGCGAAGAAAGCAAATCAGCCTTCAACATCATTTCTTTGTCTGTTCTCCTTTATGCCTTAACATGTAAACCAAAACACACACCCAGCGCCAAATCACCTATCCTGTGTTTTTTCCAGCTGTGAGGAAGATATGGAAAGAAGGAAGCCACTGTGACCCAATAAGATTTATTTCACCCATCCTGTTTTTGAGCCTGGTTCTGCCATCTAGGAAACTACTGCGGGGAGGTAGCAGAGCTTTAGGAAGTCCCTCTCTCTCTCTCTCTCTCTCTCTCTCTCTCTCTCTCTCTGTGTCTCTCTCTGTCTCTCTCTCTGTCTGAGTTGGAGAGTTGGAGTTCATGACTGAACATATACAGAGGAAGTAAGTTGTTCCAGCAGCTGAATAACTTCCCCACTGAGAACAGTTCATTCTAGAGGATATGGGTATGACAAAGAAAACCCTAAGATGTAGGGACATTTATGGAAACAGGCAGACTGGAAATACTGAGCTCAACTTCTCCTCCCCTCTCCTTTCTTCTCCTCTCCTCTCCTCTCCTCTCCTCTCCTCTCCTCTCATCTCCTCTCCTCGCTGTTCATTATTGGGTCAGTTGATCATTGAACAGAAGACAATAAAGCCGCGGTTATGGGACAGTTTGCAGCCCCTTTAGCAAACTCTGGACAAAGAGCCCCTGTTTTCCCCATAAAGCACCAGAACATCTCATCCCTCCTGACTTGGTTCACATGTCACGGCTTTGTCACGATGCAGAACGAGCATTAAATTGTTTTTCAAAAGCTGAATGAATCTATGTAAGTGTATTGCTGTTGGTTGTGTATTTTGTGTCAGATGGGCAGAATAAAACCCTTGTCTACCCAGCCCTGTACAGCCTGTGTGTGTGTGTGTGTGTGTGTGTGTGTGTGTGTGTGTGTGTGTGTGTGTGTCTGCCGTCTGGCAGCAGAGCTGACTTTGGTGCTGTTTGATGAATGTGTTTCTCTCCCCATATTGATTCTCTCCTTAGCTTTGATGCATGGAGTGAGATTGCCTCTTAAGGCTACATACAGTATGATACCTACACTCCAGTGAACAAAGGGCTGGGAAATACACTTTGTGTGTGTGTGTATATGTGTGCATGTATGTGTGTGTGTGTTTGGTTGTGTAGGACAGAAAAAAAAACAGTATTGATTTATGGCCACAACAAAAGAGGAATGTCTGTATGGGGAGATGTATCCTTTGTGGCGTGGTGAAAACACAGAACAAACAAATGAAATGTAAACACAGGCTTCCCATCTCAGCTTTTACATTAGCATGTTTTGTGTCAAAAATTTCAAGGTGATTTATATTGCTGAACAGTTCTGTTAGTGTGTTTTGTTTTTTGTGTTTGTTCTAATTCATTCACCTTATTAATATTATCAGGGCACAGTGTATGATACATTATTAATGCATCCCTGTTGCACTTATTCTAATTACTTCTAATTATATTTGCCTTACATCAGTTACGTTGATTATGTTATTGGTTGTAGTGCGATATTGGCCTACTGGTGCCACTCCAGTGGGTGATCTGATGTTGTTTTTTCTCATCAGTGCTCCTCCCAGAGCTCTGTCACCATGGTCACCGCTCACAGCCGTTTCAACACATGACAAACACACATCCAAGAGCCGTGGATGTGACAAACACACGCACCTGCACAAGCTGTGGAGTAGGCTTTAAAAGGCATTTTCTATCTTGCTCTCATACACAGAGTCTGTACGGCGCTCACATTTTTCCTCTGATGTTGCAAAATGAAACGATTTATCTAATTTATTCCTTTATGAATAATGTATGCTGCCTTAACTGGATTGGATTGCCTGGTATTAATGTCTGCTGTTCAATCAATGCCGGCCTTTGCAAAAAAAAGCTCATCACGCTAAAAGGCACACATGAACTTGAAGGTATAAATGGTTTACTTTCTTTTAAGTGATACATGTGAGGCACAAAATAAACGGTTAAACATATTCTGTAATAGATTTTACACATTCTCTTTCTCAAATAAATTCATTTTTCTCAAGTAAAAAAAATCAACATCAGTTTAGTATCTCTTAAATAAAAAAAAATCTTAATTATACCAGATGGATCAAAGCTAAAATGTGCTGAAAATCCTCTTATGGTAGGTAAGAATTTTTATATTATTTACACATTCAATCATTCATTCATTCATTTTCCAAACCGCTTATCCTTGTTAGGGTAATGGGGGTTGCTGGAGCCTATCCCAGCACTCAATAGTGTGTGTTATTTACACATTGTGGCTGAGTCTGTTATTTACACATTGTGGCACAGTCTGTGTTAGTCATGCTGTCCATCGTGTGCCCTGGGAAGACGCTCAGCCTCAGCACTGTGGGGCATTCAGTCAGCAATCATAGGTGCAGTATCGGAGCTGGTCTCTGGCTCCGGCTCATAGTACCTCTCAAATTCCTCCATCTCTCTCTCCACGGGGCCCTGCCTACCTGTGAGGCATACCTGCCTCCTGTCTTTCCACCTCCTCCTCTGCCTCTCTGTCTCTTTTGGTGCCGCTGTCTGCTCCAGCTCCAGCATGGCTTGGATGGTCTCTCCTCTCTCACCCAGGCCGAGGCAGCGGTCCCTGGGTGTGAGAGCGAGGCCTGCTCCTCTCCTGTTTCCCATCATGTGGAAGAAGGAGAAGTTGTTTCCTGAGCCTCCTCTCTCTGTCACACACACCGTGGTCAGGCCTTGGTCATTGTAGCTGTCCTGCGGCCCTTTGGGAGACTCTGCCTTGGCTTTTTTACTTAATATGAAGTTGAAAAAGGCTGTCACCAGAAGCATGGTCCCTGAAACCAGGAGAAAAAAAAACATGGCATTTGTACAACATTTCTGACACTGAATTGAAGCAGTACATCTGTTGGTGTGGTTTTCAGTGCATATTGCACTTTGTATCCTGGCAGCATCATTGTACCTGGGATAATGGCATGCCACACCAGCACAGGGTGCAGAAAGCAAACCACAGACATTATGGAGTAGTAGAGGAATTTCTGGAAGCCTCCAAGGCGAGCCATCTTCCCCCATAAAAGAAACACCTGCCAGTCTGGAGGGCAACTACAGAGGAAGAGGGGAAGAAGAAGGGGATTTAAATTCAATTAGACTATTTCCTAAATACGTACAAACTAATCTGACTAACTATTCTATCAATCTGTCTCGACCTCTGTTGGCACCAAAAAGTCCAGTCCATGGACAGTGAAAACGGTATTGACATTACGTATGTGAATGCTGGAAAGGCATATGGTGATATGCTAACAAAATAGAAACCAGATGTTTAGATTTAATTTTTTTGCCAGTATTTATTGAGGAATAGCTGGCTTGGCATGAGCTCATGAGCTCAGTAGATGTTGCTGGAAAAAAGGCTTTCCAGCAACATCTACTGAGTTCCAAACAATATCAGCCTGGTTGAAAAAAATACATGGTATGGAATATATGGTTTGGATGTGATTTTACAAGCACAGTGTCGGTTCTGCTGACTAGTGTGCTTTCTGTGCTTAGTATATATATTACAGTATCAGAGCAAGAAAACAGAAAATATAAAAGAGTGTTGTGTACTCACGGCAGACACATTAACAGAAGGGTATCCACAAAATAAGCCAGCTCAAACAGCATTATCCCAACAGATGACACTCTGAGAACATACATACATTTAGGGTCAGAGAGAACAATTACAGCCTCAAACAAAATACTGAGAAACATACATATCTTCTACATTTAGAGAGTTTACATAGCTCAGAATTATTTCATGATTGTTTTGATTGTGAAAATTGCAAATTTATGATGCTGTGTTGGGAGGAATGCAAAAGCTCAAGAAGCTGTGTGACAAGCCAACACAATAAAGGCAAAAAAGCGACCTCATATTGCACAAAGGAGACAGGGCTTGACTTATGTGCCTTGAGTTTTGGGTGTTTTCTTTTGTAGTTTGCTTCTTTCGAAGGTATACTATGTTTAAAAACCTTTGTGATTTGGTGTGTCCTTTTGAACTGTAGGAGGACACTCTCTTCTCTTTGTTTGTGCTTACATTTTTTGATAACCATCTAATCTTTGGAACCAGAGGAATGTAAGCAGGCTGACCCCTCCAGCTACTCTGCCCTCTCTTTGAGAAGTTATTGCTGAATATGATGCTTTTCTGTGCCTTATGTGTGTGTGTGTGTATGTGGAGATGGAATAAACAGTCACGTATTTCTATGCTCCTTTGGGAGATGCTTTCCTGTGCCTCTGTGGGAGTTTGGCTGTGAGCCACAGAGATAATAATGAGTCGGACAGAAGGATCAGTCTCCCCCCAGTCTACCATGTGCTCCTTTTTGCCCTCTGCCACCTCACTGTGTCCTTCCGACTGCCTCATAATATATCTACGATCATTTTTGATGTTTTCAAATTTCCTCACAAGTCCCTGCTGTGCATGCAGGGACCTGTGAGTATGAGTTGGTAAGGTAGGCAGGTACTGACTTTGATTGTACTGTAGTAGCCCTTAGGCCACACATTCTTTCCTATATTAAAATCTAAGCAGTCCATTTATAATTTGTAACTCTGGAATTTCACCATTCAGGGCCAAGTAGGTCAGAAGCAAGAGTACTCAGGTGGATTTAAATGCATATGTTACTAGGTGAACTACACAAACAACTCTCAGCTCTGCTCAGTCCCCTGAGGTAGTGATGCATCTTGTCAAAGCGGATGTGAAAGTGGTGAGGAAGAGCACTTACAGCAGGTAGATGGCCAGACTGTGGAATTCTCCCTGTTGTAGCGTCTCCACTCCCACAGCGCACAACACTGAGAAGGAGACAATATGATCACATTTTACATTTTGTCTCTGCAGGCAGTAGTGTCTTGGAGGGTGTATGCACCACCTCTTCATATATAGGAGTGTACCAACTTCCCCCTCAGTAATCTACCCATCTACTTAGTAGGATACTGTACTACCCTCATCAACTATCACTACAATCATGTGTGCAAGTTCCTGATAAGCGCCAAATTGTACAGATTCTGTCCACCAGATGTCAGACTTAGTTCATGATTTTCCGGCTAAAAGTACAAACTGACAAGGAGGGATGTAGTTTCAAGTAAATGCACCAAATGATTATGGTGACAATACTACTACTACTACTACAACTACTACTTCTACTACTACTACTATTAATAATACATATTATTTGTATAGTGCCTTCCTTAGTACTCAAAGACACTTGAGGCACTTTTAGACATATTAAAACAAGTAGAGAACTTAACAACAATGACCAGGACTTAGGTAACCCACCTTTCATTTTCAGTTACACCGTCTTGTATGTATGCTGATATGTAGTCTTTTTGACTCTTCATTTCATAATATATATCACTGATCAGATAGTAGCTGATTTAATTTATAAGAAGATGAGGACTTAAAGAAACAAGTGCAAATTAATAATTTTCTAAAAATGCATTTGATTCCTGTTTAGATTAGTTGTTTTTTGATTTATGGTTCTCCCTGACTAGTGGTAATAATAGCTACTTTTAAAAAAATTATTGACCACCACATTATTGTTGGCATGACAGGAAACTTAATCCTACTTAAACCTCCATGTGACACATCACAGGTCCTCTGACAGTGAATCACAATCACAACACCCTACAAAGCCTGTTTGCGAAGTGGTCACTAGATGTCAGAATAAGCCTGCAGTCCTTCCTCCTGTCTGTGATTCAAGCTTATGAGCAAGGAATGAAACAGGCAGCGGGGAAGCACTGTGAGTGCGGTCACGGATTTATGTCCCTTTTGTCTGCAAGCATCTGCCCTGCTGGAGTGTCCTTGAGCAAGACACTGAATTTGTTCTTTTGTTTGACCTTGACCTCTGAACTGCCTGTTTAGGGGAAAACTGAACAGAGAATTTCCCTGTGGAGATCAGTAAAGTGTCACATTACCACCACGCAAGGCTCCCTATAAATACTCTCAAAATAATTACTAAAACTTCTGTTGAACTTCAACTATGAAGGCCCTAAACATAAACTTTAAATATGAAGACTCCTATCATTGGGTGCTGACAGGAATGATGCATGGATCGAATGCAACTGTACTGATATCAAGGGAGATAATAAAAGAGATGGCAAGAAAGTTAAATGTATGCAAAGTCTGTTAGGATAATCTTTTTTTTTTTTTTTGGTGGGAGTTAAGAAGGCGCATATACAAGAGGGCTGATTGCCACTAACATGTGGAAGCAATTCCTTAGGCCTATTTACCAGAAATGCAGAGATAGAATCAGCACCAGAGGGACCGGAGTTAAATCAGGAGAATATGGCTAAATAGTTTCTGGGAGTTTATAGAGTGTGAGAAGAATTAACGCAGCTTATAGACCTCCTGAATATGAACATATAGGTGCACCCGGCATGTATGTCTGCCTGTGAACACACACAGGCATGCAGACAGAGTGGAGACACAGGCACAGAGGCAGACATGCGCACACACACACACACACACAAATACAGTATATACACATCCACCCACCCACGCATGCACATGCACCCTATGTAAACTGTATATAGAAAGCTCATGAAGGTGTGAATGTGTAACAGCTTGTGATCAAATGAGCCAGTAACCCAGCGGTATACAGAGACTTTACAGAGGCTGGTGTGATGCTAGGCACATGTCGCCTAGTAAAATGTTCAGTGTCAGCATCTGTTTGAATTTAAGTGGATGGGTAATGTCTGTGTGTGTGTGCGTGTGTGTGTGTGTGTGTGTGTGTGTGTGTGTGTGGAGGGGGGGGGTCAATATCTTCGAGGGAGGCAGCATCCAGACAATTTTCCCTCATGATGATTTAGAGAGGCTGGGGGAGCTGGTTGCATTCTCTTCCCTGTCTCTCTGACTCTGTGGTGCCTCGGGGGGGCAGTCAAACAGAGGAACAGGGGCGATATGTGGGGTTATGTGTGATTAAGCACGGTTTTATGTCTCTACAGTACTTACTGGCCAAGAGATGGCTTAGTGTTGCTTTTCAGAGATGAGGTCAAGACTACAGTTGGCCAAACGCAATGTTATCTGAACTGAGGGTAAATCAGCAGCACAGATGGAAAGTTAAACATATCGGATGTCTGCGGCGGGACTCAGCATCACAAAGAACAAAAAAATATATACAACAATAAATTCTATACAGTTCGATTATATTCTAAAATAAGAAGACAATATATGAAATGATATTTAATACTGTTTGTAATAATATTTAATGTAATAATTTAACAGGAACAAAGTACAAACTGAAAAAATTGCATTTTATTTGTAATGCTGGACTGTGTGATCAATGACTGATCTACAGTCAGCTCTGCTCCTGCTATTATATGCAACTATCAGTGACAACTATGCTGTGAAATTTAACTATTCATTT
>OMLB01030764.1:8846-19407 GCA_900302555.1 Myripristis jacobus | reverse complement strand
TAAGACTTGGTCACTTTTTAAACTATTAAAATCTTCATGTATAGGAGTATTTTTGCTCTCACCTCTTTGGGTCATTTTGCCTTGGTTGATGGCCATATGGCATATGTTTGTTTGTTTTTTGTTTTTTTTAACATATGACAGTCAAATAGCACCTCGTTGTACTGCTGGGAACTGAGAGATGAAACAGTGCAATCATAAATAAGCCAACAGAATGTCAGATCAGTGTGCAATAAACACAGTTCATCCAAAGATACCGCTATTTCAAAGTCTTCAGAGCCAGGGTTTAAAGGCTATAGAGTGAGTCATTCTGATTTATACTTTTTAATATTACTCTGATTTATTGCCATTTTGAATTTAATAAAGTAGATAAATCTATTGCAGAAGCGCTGAACTTCAAACATGGACCTTGAGTGAGGAAATATATCAAATGTATTTGATTCAGTCATGAACTCAGTCATCTTTCTAACTGGAAGTTTTTTGTATCACTCTGACTTGTGGGAGGCCTCAAGGGTCCATTCTCAGGCCCATTTTATTTTATTTTTTTAATACATGCTTCCTTTAGGGCACTTAATACAAGTGTTGTGTTTTCTATAATTGCTGTGCTGATGATACACAACTCTACTTATCTATTAATGCAATTACTGCACATAAGGGTCTTGCTGAGATTAGTAACTGGTTGCCTCAAAATTTTCCTCAGGTAAACCTTAATAAAACTGATGTTCATGTATTCGCCCCTGATCAGGTTCCAGAAAAAAATTTCCAACACACACACGTTCTCTGGCCAAAAACAGAGCTTTTCTTTCTAAATATCGAGCTGTCTTTTTTTATTAACTTGCTGAAATTTGACAGATATATCAGCACAAGTCAACAAGACAAGAAGATGTTGCTTGGTTACAGTTAATCTAAATTTTTACAAAGATTACTCACCGTTCTCATATCACCCTTATTCTGGCTTCATTACATTGGCTTCTAGTTAAATTTAGTATCAAATTCATGATCCCTCACAACCTGTTGATATAACTCTGCAAAGCCCCTCAGGTCCTCGGTGTAGGGTCTGCAAGCTGTGATTCGGTCAAGTCTTTAAGGGCCGAGACACCCCAAACCAACTTCAAAGAGCTAGCAGTGACGACAACAGACAGGAAAATTGCTTGTCGTCACATAACATCTGTTGCTAAAAAATGTCGATGAACACACCACTCACACAAATCGGGAATATGTCTCATGAGAAGCTGCAGCTGTCTGTGGTGTTATCAGCCTGAAAGTCTTTTACTTGTGGAAGAAGGCTGGATTACCATAGCTAGCTCTCTCTAGTTAGTGAGCTTTGCACACCAGTCAGCACAATATTAACACAACCACATTTCCGTTTCTCTCCTTACGTCCTGATTTGCATTGTTATTGTCATTGCCAAACAGAAGGCTGTCACTCCCCAACAGCCTCTAGCCACAGATTCAGCATGCTGAATGGGCCAGGAGGCTGCTGATTGTCACAGGATTGGACTGCCGACCATCGCCTCAGTGTGTCAAGTGGATGTACTTTGACTGTCCTGGCTTCACAGGCTCCCGAAGGAGGTCGGGGCACCAAACTCCACTGAGTGTTCACATTACAGCTGAGGCCCTGTATCTTTTCTCCAAGTCATTTTGTGTTTGAATATGTTAGGTCCAGGTTAGAATAGGGATATTATGTCACAATAACACAAGGACAGAGCCTCGTGGCAAACAAATGAGGTTATTATGTATATGTATGTACATCTGTGTATATTGTTTTTACTGTTGTTTCTTGTTTTGATGTTTATTTCGTTTTTGAAAAATGTATTTTTGTTACTTTTTATCCAATTGTAAAGCACTTTGTAACCCAGGTTTTGAAAAGTGTGACATAAATAACATTTTACTACTTATGAATGTGAAAACAAAGTAGTGTTGATATTATGTAGAAAAAAATATAGCACCACATCACTGCAAAATATTAAATGATAAAACTCCTATGCACAAGCTACTGGAAAAATTAAATCACAGTAACCTGGGGATCACTGGGTGAAGTAAGGTTCATTAATGAATGATAATAGTTCACACTTCCTCTACAAGAAAAAGGCTTGTTCTCAAAGAGCAAAGATGTGGTTTAAGAAGGGGAAGGGGACCATATGAGTCACGTCGTACCCCTTTCAGATCACACACAAAAAGGGCTTCCCTCACTTTCATAACCTCTTCTCCCCATTGCCTTCATAACTAACGCTAAATTTCCTGCATGACACACACAAATACACTCTCAGTCTATTTTCAGTCTCATTCATTTGTGGTTTCAAACATCCCTTTAAGTTTTATGTTTGCTTTCTCTTCCCATTTTCATTTTGTCTTTCCTTTTTTTTACAAACTGCATTTTCTGCTACACTCTTGATGTGAAACTATAACATATAACACATATATATGCGTATATATGCATGTGTGTGTGTGTGTGTGTATATATATATAGATATACAGATATATAGATAGATATAGATATCTATAGATATAGATAGATATGCATATGCATATATGCAGATAGATAGATAGATATAGATATATAGATATAGATATAGATAGATATAGATTTAATCAATAAAATACTAATAGACCAAAGGTTTTTCAGTCCTTGGCAATGCAAAGCTAATGGATTTGACAACAGGTGCAATGAGAATCAAAATAGCAATGCAGAAAAATTATACATAATCAATATATATGGAAAGGACAAGCATTTAAGAAGAAGAAACTGAATATTTTTGTGAACTACAAATAGCTGAGCTTTTACCTGTGTTTGCTCTTTATCTAACACATTCAAACAAGTTCTCTTGAAGAAACACTGAAAAGTAAGTTTAAAAAAAAAAGCTGATTTTCACTCAAATGGAGTATGTTATTGCCAAATAAACAAGATGAACAAAGCCTTGGTGTCCACTTTCATCATCACTGTTCTCTTTGCTATACATGGTTTTCAGCACATCATGACCAATCACCCACATAGACTAACTACTCTATCTATCTATCTATCTATCTATCTATCTATCTATTTTTTTTCTATTTGGATATAGTCAGGGCTATACCTAACTCAGAATTTCTTTGATCCTATCAGATTCAGGCCTTCAAAATGATTATTTCAACAATGACGAGTGAATGAACATATTTTTGAGCATTTAAAATATATAAAAGACAGCGGCATAAAGATTTTAATTATTTGAAGCCATGTCAGAATAATAACAGTATTTTGGCTCAACTTAATCTCTTGCAATTTACTTCTTTATTTTTTAAATATTATAAAATATTGTGTCACATGTATGATATATGAAAAATCACCGATTGTTAGCAAATGCTTCTGAGGAGTGTATTTTCCACTGCATCAATGCCACTGAATGGCTAGAAATATAGGCTGCGGTGTGTGTCTGTGTGCTTCTTTCACTCTGTGTGTGACCACACATTGCTGTTTGTCACTTATGTTATTACAGTGCAGTTTGGCACTAAATACTGACTGAGGGGGTCTGTGATAGTTCCTAAATGAGTTGACGTGTCAGCTGACAGTTATACTGTATGTTATCCTGTTAGATGCTAATGGAGAACTGACCAAGAATGAATCAATCAACAAGAAAAGACAAAAGGAGTTTAAAAAGGAACCTTTCTCAACCCACGTGGCATAACAGTATACTGAAGGAAATGACAATCAAGCAGAAATTCCAATGTATAAATGTTGCCAGAGCCTTTCTAATAAATCCAGCTTTGTCACACATTTAGCTAAACCCACTCTGTCCATGAAATCTTCTGTTCTTAGAGGGAGAAATGAGTCACGTTTTGTGGCTGAATTGACATTTGTGTAGTCATTGAAAAATGGCTCATAGCCACAAACATATTCAGCATGTACTGATGACCAGATTTGTTTATTGGAAAGAGACCAACAAAGTCCAGCAGAATACACTCAGCTGGTTCCCCAAACACAGTAATAGGCTGCAGTGGTTCACGGGGATTAGTCTGATTTGGCTTACCAGCAATTTGTCAAATATGACAGGAATACAATCAGCTTCTGTTGCAAGCTCATATATGAATGTAGAACAGTAACTTTTCTAACACCATAATTTAGTCTTATCTCAACTGATAGACTTTTATATGCAACATGAAACACTAAACCTGATCTGCTGTAAAGGAGCAGCAGTGCACTCAAAAGCAATAAAGTAAGAATCAACTTCAGATTCTTGACAAGGTGGGACTACAGCTAACCCACACACCGCCACACCCCACCCACATATACACAACATGGACCTTGATGGATCTCTCTGTTTCTGTCTCACACTCAGCACTTGCACTTTTGTAGTATTAAACTTTTTTTCTCCTCCTGACGTACTGTTATTTTCATATTTACACTATAACATTTCGCACACTATTTACATTATAAATAAGCTATCTGCACTTCTGGTTAGAGGCTTAAATGCATTTTGTTGGCTCTGTCCTCTGTGCAATGACAATAACGTGGAACTTAATCTAATCTAATGTTACAGTGAGGTCAGCTGAGGTGAGGGGTTTTGTAACTGACTTACACTATATGGACAAAAGTATTGGGCCACACCTCACTGAATTCTAGCATGGTACTGTAATAGTAATGTAATAGGGTGCCACTGTTGCAACAAGGCAGTTTGTGAAATTTTTTCCTTCCCAGATATTCCATGATCTCTGCAAGTGGTATTATTGCAAAGTGGAAGTGTTTAGGAACCACAGCAACTCAGCCACCAAGGTGACAGACCACATAAAGTTACAGAGGGGGCCGCCAAGTGCTGAGGCACATAGTGCATAAAAGTGGCCAATGCTCTGCTGACTCAGTAACTGCAAAGCTGGTTTCCATGGCCGAGCAGCCACATGTAAGCCTTACATCAGCAAGCACAATGCCAAGCATCGCATGTAGCAGTGTAAAGCTCGCCGCCACTGGACTCTGGAGTGGTGGAAACATGTTCAGTGAAGTGATGAATCACGCTTCTCTATCTGGCGGTCTGATGGATGAGTCCGGGTTTGGTCAATGCCAGGACAACTGCCTGACTACACTGTCTCAACTGGAAACCTTGGTGGAGGAGGGATAATGCTATGGGCTTGTTTTTCTGGGGTCGGCCTCGGCCCCTCAGTTCCAGTGAAGGGAAATCTTAATGCTTCATCCTACCAAGACATTTTGGACAATTCTGTGCTTCCAACTTTGTGGGAACAGTTTGGGGAAGGCCCTTTTCTGTTCCAGCATGACTGTGCACAGAGCCCTGACCTCAACCCCATCCAACACCTTTGGGATGAACTGGAATGGAGATTGCGAGCCAGGCCCTCTCCTCCAACATCAGAGTCTGACCTGACAAATGCTATTCTGAATGAATGGACAAAAATTCCCACAGATACACTCCAAAATCTTGTAGAGAGCCTTCCCAGAAGAGTGCATTGTGCATTGTGGGAGTTGTTGTAGCTGCAAAGCGGGGAGCAAATCCATATTAATACCAATGGTTTTAGAATGTGGGATGTCATGAAAGCTCCTGTAGGTGCCATGTGTAGGTGGTCCAAAACTTTTGTCCATATAGTATTTCAAGGCTGTTTCATTGACTGGCAATTAATTTTCTGACCACTGGCATCACTCGTGACTGTATATTGCTTGACTGTATTGACATGCAAAGAACTGTCATGGATCTTGAGGTCATAGTAAAAAGAGGACAGGTGTGGTGGCAGAGTGTATACCACGTATTAAGGCTGAGTCCTTACTGCAGTGGCCAGGCTTTGAATCCAAAGTGAGCATTTTGCTGTCATTTTCTCTCTCTCCTCCGCTTTTTCTGTCTCTCTCTACTGTCACTGTCATATAAATCAGAAATGCCAGAAAAAATAATCTTTATAATTTAAATTATAATTTTTTTTTTTTAAAAGAGGACAGCTGACTATAGTGCAGTTGTTATAGCACATGCCGGACCTCTCTTACGCAGTGCATGTGGTGTTGTGCACTACAGGCCTGTTATTTGCTTTTTCTAAAAGACAGGGTCAGGCCATTTGGATTTCTGCCTGGTTCATCATTAATATGGTTAATGATGAACCAGGATGAACTAATGCTTTTGTCAATTAAACAGCCTGACAAAACAAAACAAAACAAAACAGCTGTTTGACATTTGTGATCACCAGCTCTTGAGCCAGTTTCTCAAAACTGTTTGAATTTCCCAAAATGATGAATTTCCAATTTGTCCTGACATCTCTCTTTATTTTATAGGCTCTTTGTAATGTTATTATTGTGAATGGGAAGCTGTTCCCTTACCTGGTTAAATGAAGGTACGGTATGAATAACAACAACTCTATTTACTGGCAACCTTGCTTATGGATCATGTTCCACACCAAAAGGTGCATGGGATAGTGTGCAGCAGGAAGAAATACACATTGCATTAAAGCATCTGAGTACAAATTACACAATCACAAAAAGCCAAATTCATCATAACAATACTGTTTGTAGGTCATCACCACTTGCAAGAAAATAATAATCATGTTTAGACAGGTGGATGGTGTTTGGAGTCCAGTCTGCATGTTCCTCCCATCCGTGTTACTCTTATGCAACACCTCCTCATTGCACAAATACACACAGGTCTTTGACTCTATAAAAGCAACACTAATTTCACTCAAAGCCAGATGCGCTTGGGGTTGTGCTGGCCATCTCTGGATTGTAGTTTATGATTCCATGCCATCAAGAAAAATGTACTCAGCTGTCACGCTCTTTGTCTGTTTGTGTTTGACTGCCACCAACCTTGCAGACCACCATGAGCCTTGCCGTAAGAATGTTTAGTTTGATGATTTATTTGGTACTTATACTGATGGTCAGTTATTGCTGCTTACCAAAAAAAATTCAGTCTCTTAGATCACAAGTTTTCAGCAGAAAGCTGTTTTTTTTTTGTTTGTTTTTTTTGGTGCTGGAATTTGCCTTAGCTCTGAAAAACCCTGTAACTGATGTTGTTGTCTTTCAGATTCACCCAGCATGACAGGATTCCTGACAGTGGTGAGTTTCCCAAATTTGAATTTAAAAAAAAAAACAACAAAAAACAATACACCCTCTGGTACTTTTTACAGCACAAGGATTGGAACTTTTTGGTGAAATATAACCCTCTCTTTCTTCTCTCACAATCTGTGCTTTTCAACTAAACTAGGCGAATCTAAACAGAGGACTAGCATCAATGGGTACATACACTTATGACTCTGTGGCCGAGAAACTGCGGTTCAGAACAAATGAGACGGAATTGTTTAACAACTCAGTGTCTTTGGATGTCCTGATGTTTTTTGAAGAGGTAAGAGTTACAAAACATCTAAGACTTACAAAACATCACATTTCAAGTTGAGCCAAGTCATTTTGTACCCTGTGTTCAGAATGCTGCAAGTGTTACTGTATCTTCACTGCATCCGGCAGGGGGTATTCTACAAGATTGACAGCAAAAACCAGAGCTGCGAGAAGAAATCTCTGCAGTCAGTCCAACATCCTCTGGAAATCCCCTCTGATGCCAAGTTACTCTCTACGGTGACTCTAGGGAGTGCAGCCCTGGAAGGGGAAGGACTAAAGGCCAAAATATGGCAGGGGACACTGCCAGGAACAAAAGGTGAGGTATACACTATAGGAATAATACATATGGATTTTCAGAAACAAAGTTATATAAAGTGTATAGCAATGACGCCCAAAATTATGACAGGAATAATACTGTATGTTATTTATTTTACTGTTACTTGGTCATCGTGTTTTAATTCTGTTTGTGCCTCTGTGTTTTCAGCTGGATATACTATTAGTACAACCGTGGGATGTTTGCCTATAAGTGCTCTCTACGTGTGTGATTCGACAACACTCTTGTTCAGGTTGGTGATTGTATGAACTGCTTTTTGGACCTTTCCACTTTCTGTTGACTTGTACAGAACATGTTAAGTAGGAGACGCAGGTTGTCATGGCTGTCATCTATGTGTGAGCAATATGTCCAAGTCATTTTTGTGCCATTTTCTCACAGCAACTTGCAGGTTGAAACCGAGGTCAAGGATCCGGATCTCCTCACCCTGCCTTCTTTCTGTGAGGGGGAGCCTTTGGAGGAGACACCTGAAGGGACAGTAAACAGTTTCCTCAATGAGTTCATCTAGAAGAAACCCCGCTGACAGAGAAAATCCTGCCCCTACCCAAGCGTGGCCAGCCAAACCTCTAGACAAGTCTCTCCTTCTCATTTGTGACAATATTTTGCATGATGCCTGCACTGCATTATATTCTCATATTGTTTGATCTTAAACTCCCCTATGAAGAGATGGCTTTGAAGGGATCAAATACATACATTTTCATGTAAATGAAGGACATGGATTATAGAATTAGTCAAACACTACTAACAACAGTTGGTGGCTTCTCAAGTTGGTACTGCTTACAAAACCTGTAAGATGTGATTAATGGACCAATAAAGTTTTAAAGCTGTTGAAGGCATGACGAGTATTTTTTTTTCCTAAAGTAAAGCTGGGGAGCTTTTTCGGCAATGCATGTTAGCAGTATCACCCAATAATATTTTATTATTATGCTCATATCCAAAATGGTTAACGACATTGATTTTTTGTCCCATTTTCCAATCCCTTCCCCGTTGTCAGCAATAACACCATCAAAATGTTGCTTGTCTAAGTACTTGGCCAAAATTACCCTGCAGTGTTGAGCAAAATGTTCACATTGTATCTCAGCTGGGAAGGTGCTGTACTTGGCAATGAACTGACCAAGTCAAAACACAAGTTTAAACATGTTTTCAGATGTTTCCTTGACAAAAGATATTCCTCTGCGCCTGCTATTTGATCTCTGCTGTTCAAATTGTCCTGCTATTTTCTCTGCTCATCTCTGCCTGAACAGCAGAACCAAACAGGATATCTGTGTTAGAAAGAGCCCAGCTCTGCTGCGAGTGACTCAACAAGTCCATTCTGTCTCTCATGAAAACACACGGGAAACCTGACTAATTCATTTGTTTCACATGTATAAACTCTGACATCCACTCTGAAGTTAAACAGTTTGGTTGCTGCTGTAGTTGTTTCTTTGTACAAGAATATCCATGGACTGGATAGAGGACAGGGCCATCTATACACACACAGAAGCATGGGACTTTTTTTGTATTGCAGTGCAAGACTATTCAGATATGCTGGGAGAGAAAATATCTGTCATGGGTGAGAGTCTCTTTTTGCTTCAGCAAATGTCTAAATAAAACTCCTAATAAATTCAGGTCAAGTGTCTTTTTTGCATAACACCCCTGATAACTTCTGCTCTCCAGGGGATTCATGAAGTGGCAGCTGCCACATGAAGGCCTTGCCATCTCAGTTTTGGGCAACTAATTAAAAAAAAAAAAAACTTTTGCTGCTGGTCAAAAATTTACAATTTATCTCTTTTGTGTGTTTTTTCAAAGATCTATGGCCACTGTGGCTTAAAAAAAAACTTTAAATGCTTTAGAAATATGGCAAAGTGTATTATCCAATTTTAAAACTAGGCTGTGTGTCTTAGTTCCAGCAAAGATGTTGGAGGTATGTTTCTGAGCAACAAAAACTGTGTGTAAATGCTACATTTGAGTCCTCCACTGTAAACTATAATCTTTGCCACATTATCCAGGCATTGTTCACTGTGCAGACTGAACTGAATAATTGTATGGCCCTGTTTTTACATTGAATTGTGATCTGTAAGGCCCTAACAGCAAATCTGTGAATAGTTCCATACAGTGATAGCATTATCTTTCTAACGTGGCCACAGCTGACATCATGTTATCTGAAAAAGTGTTATCCTAACAGGGGTCAAGCTGGCAGTGCATCTAAAAATGAAGATTTCTCTCTGCTCTTAGTTAATTAAATCAGCATCAGCATCATGGTAAAAGATATCTTGAGCCACTTCTAAACATTGCAACACACACTCACACACAATCCTGGTGATGCTGGTGTGAGTCTGTAAAAGTAGCCACACCAACTACACATACAAGAAAGTTCAAGGATTCAAGGATTCAAAGTGAGGTCTGAAAATTAAGCGGAAATGTCATAATTAAGCTTAGAAAGAAGGAAAGAAAGAATTCAGAGATTTGGAGATATTTGTGACAGAATAATAATTAAAAAAAACAGTGTAATTCGTTTTTTAAATTTCCATTCTATTGTCCTGCCAACTGAATTTTACACAGTGACGCTGCTGCCCCCTAGTGGCTGTGCCTCTGTCAGTGAGCGTTGTGGTCCGTCACCTTATTGTACACACACACACGTACACACACACACACACACACACACACACACACAGAGAGAGAGAGAGAGAGACAGAGAGAGAGAGAGAGGGAGAGAGAGAGAGAGAGAGAGAGAGATGTACATAGGGTTAAATACATTTAATACAAAAAAATCACAAATTTCCCGCATTAAGTATTTTTCTCACTCCTTCATGTATATCTGCAGCCTCGATTCCTTCCCTCACCTCCTCTCCTCGTGTCTGAGTCCCACCCCCAGGAGATGAGAGCTGAGGTGGCAGGGAAGAGGTGTTCAGTGGGGGGCTTAGGGCTCTGGCTGTCTGTCCTGGAAGTCCGGGGCGGCTGGATGCTACA
>OMLB01030752.1:12119-27315 GCA_900302555.1 Myripristis jacobus | reverse complement strand
AGCCACAATATAATAAAGAGTATACTGTAATATTTAGTGATTCAGCAGCAACTGTGGGAAGAACTAAAGAACCAGTCAAGAACCATGAAGCATTGTTAACCCTGCTGTTATGTTCACATTTTTGAACATCTTTTGTGTTTGGGGTAAATTTGACCCCTGCAGTTTAAACTTCCACAAAATTATTATAACTAAAATTGTTATCAAAGTTTATGTGTCAGGTACTTTATGTTTCTTTGTTGATTACCTAAATAACCCTTTAAATAAAACATAACACCCCCCCACCCCCACTTATACATCCAGTATTCCTATTCCACGATAATGGCAAAATATGCAAATCACCATAAAATCTCACTGATTGATCTGAAATTGGAAAGAAATATAAATTTTTGGTGTTTTAATGGCTTTATATTATTTCTAAGTACAGATTTTTGTTATTTATAACCGATGTGTTACAAAGTGTGAACAGGACATTGAAAACATATCATCATGTCAATTTCATCTTTACCCGGTAGTGCCCATTACATTAGGAACACTAATTAAATATGAAGCAAAAAAATGATGTTAATCATTCATTTAGAGATGTTAAACATTGACTGGGGTCAAATTGACCCCAAACATAATAGGAGGGTTAATGCAAGGTCCTACTCAGATAAATGACACATACTACAAATACTATGGTCTGACTTATTTTTGTGAGCTCTTGAATAATACATCTGTTTGTTTCTGACTTAAGGTGCTATAAATCAGTGCAGGACACTGATACCACTGACTTGTAAAATATACTGTGATGTGACTGCAAAAAAAAGCCTTCCAACATAGCCGAGGTAAAACTCTGAGCTAGCACTGTTATTACTTTAATTATTGTCAACATGCCATCACAACGTTTTTTAAAATATATTTTTTATGTATTTTCAATCTATACTTAACAGTTTGCCTTTGCCTGTAATGTTTTCAGTGAACATTCAGTGTGCGTTTCCCATGTAAATAATTTTGTTGAGAATCATGTTTAATTCTGTGTTTTCAATAAAACCCATGAATTTGAGCTATTTGTTTCAATTTCTGCTACTCATGATACTGTGCTAACAGCTGGGATTTCACATTTGGATTGCATCTTTCCAAGTCTCTGGTTGGTTGTGTACTGACTGACATGATGCTGTAAGAACCAATTCATAGTGAGCATGAAAATCAAAATGCTTTTTATTGTTTCACTATGGATGGCATTCCTCAAGTGATTTCTAATTATAATTATTAGAGACCTTATACATCCGTTTCAAGAGATAATGATTGCATTAGTGTAACAATTGTGACAAAAACAGCTGAAGTTAGTACAGGTTGGGTAACAGGTGAGTTTAAGTACTAGAGTGAAGCAATAATTCAGCCTGTAAAAACATTTGCATTTTCCTTTTGGCATAATCTTTGTATATTCACTGTTGTTTTCTGTAATTTGAACAGCAGTTAAAATACTAGTGAATTACTGTCTGCATCATACCTGAACACAGAGGGAGTGACAGCCTGACTTGAAAGGCTCTGTTAGATCTCAGTGGAACAAAACCTTTATTAATGTCATCAGTAACACCTGTGTTTACCTGCTATTTCATATCAAAACAGCTGCTGTGGGCGGTGCACTGGTGCAGTGGTTAATACTGTTGCCTCACAGCAAGAAGGTCCTGGGTTTGACTCCTGGCCGGCCGGCCGCCGGCCGGCCAGGCTCCTCTCTCTGTGGATTTTGCATGTTCTCCCTGTGCCTGTGTGGGTTTCTGCCAGAGTCCAAAGACATGCAGGTCAGATGAATTGGACATATGAAATTGCCCCTAGGTGTGAATGTGCTTGCTTGTCTGTCTGCCCTGTGATGAACTGGCAACTTGTCCAGGGAGTTTCCCCTGCCTTTCACCCAGTGAGCACTAGGGTAGGCTCCGACACCCCCTGTGACCCTTATGAGGATAAGCGGTTTGGAAAATGAATGAATGAATGAATGAATGGCTGCTGTGAAAATAATTACATGTACTGTCTTCTCACATATACTCGAATATGTATCTATGTTGTGGCCTGGTCCTGGATGGTCAAGCCTATTCTGCTCCAACCTTTCTTTCTGGAGGACTATACATAGGATTGCATGCAAGTATCCTCTTCTCAAATGCTGAACATATTCAAGTTTGAACATTGTGAGACTAGTTAACAATCAAGACTATAGCTAATGTGACCAAGTCTGCTCTGCCAGCAAGTATAAGACAACGCCACCTTTGGACTCTCACCTAAAGAATGAGACGTGTGTTTCTACAAACCTACGAATTTACTCAGTCAAAAGCTTTTGCAAAAATTAAAATGTCAACTGTTTTCAACCACTAAAAGTATGTAAGTATGTGATAAAAATATGACAGGTAGAATTATCAGCAAGGACATAAAGAAGTAAATAAATCAGTATATAAATGTGACTTACTAAAGAAAGAACATTAAGCACAAAAAGACTGGAATTTCATACTTTATTATCTACTGTACTGCTCCCTGTATTCATACCTAATCCACTGAATGTGAAATGTCTGTGAAGTAGATTTGGTTGTAACCTCCAAGTGTGGATGTTATGACACTGAGGGGGAAATTTTACATTTGCATTATGAACAAGAGGAACTTTGCCTTCGGCACAGGCAAGCCTGCACAAGTTCAGACACCAGCACTCTGTAAAGTCTTGATATTTGGCACACTTGATCCAGAGTTAAACAAGGAGTCCCATTCAAGTCCTAAAAACATAATATCCGTTGATGGCGTGCTTGCAGTGTGTTATTCTGACCTAGTCTAACCCCAAAAGGTGAAAACAGAAATGGTTATGAATTGCAATTTGAAGAGGTAAAAATATCTTCGATCAAAATAAAAATGACTGTGGGCCGAGGTGATTTTACAACCCAGTTTCTGGTCTGCTACTGCTTATCTAAAATTAAAATCGTCCCTTACCTCCTGTATCTGAATAGCTGCAGACAGTATTTACATGCTATTTGAGTAGTGTCTGCTTTGCAACCCATCTGCAGCTCCAGCTTTGATCGAGTACTTTTTCTTTATGGTTCAAACAGCAGATCCTGCCTGGAGTTCCCACTCTCTTTGTATGTGAGAAGCACTGCCAGTTAAGGAAAATCAGGTTTTAAACCGTCTTATCTGTCCTGCGATGTCAACTGGACATTTGAGAGACTAGCAGCCACTAATAACACATGGCTGATTGTTTTTCCCAGCCTTAGAAGTTGAGTGAACAGTGCACAGGAAAGATCACTTGCATATTAAATCTAATGCATACATGCGAAACAAACAAGCAAGGACATTATGGCACATCAAGAGATTGCAGGTCATCTTATATAACTTTGTTTAGAGAGAGACTATACCCACAAATGCTATTTTTATCCTGGCTTTGTCCCTCCAACCTTGAAAGCCTGAGTCATCTTTCTGTCATACTCTTGCTGTTTGCTTGCCACAAGATGCTGATGACTGTCCTTGTGCAGCATATGATGACTGGTTCAAGAATGGAGAGCAACAGACCACAGCTAAGATTTCAATATTTGCTGGATAACAGTAGCAGTTCTCAAAGTCAGTCTGTCCTACAGTAAATATACTACTATAATATAGTAGATAAATGACTTATTTTTAAAGTCTATCATGGGTTGCATTACCAAGCTAGTTAAAATCCTGACTGTGATCTCTATGATACATTTTATAGCAAATGATTATGAAATGCTTATCCAAGCTTATCCTTAGCCAAGCTGTGGGCGGCAAACTGGTGCCATGGAGGGCCAAGAGCCTGCAGGTTTTCATTTTAACCCAAAACTCCACCAGGTGATTTCACTGATCAGTCCCTCCTCTCTTCTTTAAGGTGAGGTAATCGGTGAAATCACCTGCTGGAGTTTTCCGCTGGAATGAAAACCTGCAGGCTCTTTGCCCTCCGTGGCACCAGCTTGACACGTGCACTAAGATAAAGGATATAAAATGTCTGAATGACAGAGTAAAAATATTTTATGCAGACAAGCATTTCTTTTAAAAGACAGTGGTTAACTTTTTCCCACTGATGGGGAAAACATGATAAAGAATCAGTTTACCTCATTCATCTGCAGGACTTGCCAGTTTACTTAAAGTCCAAGTTACTGTTTACAGCCCCAAAAGGCTTTACAGGAAAAAAACACAACAGGACAACAGCCCCTGACTGGAAACCTCATAGTGTGGAAAAAAACACATAAGAGGGAAAGAGGGAGGAATCAGTTCTGATGAACTGATGAGGTTTCTTGGGTGAGTATCCCAGGAGAGTTGAATCAAGGGCAACTGGACTTGTTTGTAGATTCTTGAAAACATTTCACTTTTCATCCAGAACTGAAGAAGCCTCTTGGAGGAGAACCGAAATGCCCTCAGCCATCTACAAACAAGCCCACTTGTCCTCGATTCAACTGTACATGGATAACCATGTTGTGAAAAGCAGGTATTGAGGAGGAGCTTGGCCTGATCAGGGATTAGAAATTGGATTGAGCTCAGGCGTGCGTCTTTTCCCACTTCCATGCAGCAGATCCCTGCACTCCACTGACAGCAACTGTTTGTCTGCGTGATATTATAAACCAGCACCGGTTGTTGTCGGCCTCAAATCTCCTGGTAGAAGATCTAAACCTAAGAACCAAGAATTGAAATAAATCACAGTTGGACTGGATTCTTCTGGTGTCTCATGCCTGACCGAACAATCGGTGTTCGTCAAAGTCCCTGGAAATCAGCCTACTCTTAACAAGTGTCAGGTATTTTACACCATGACCTGGATGATGGATTAATTAGGTCCACTTGCCTTTGATTTACCATGTCTTTATAAAGAATTGTACAAAAAAAAAGCCCAAGAATAAAGATCTGTTAATTTGGTCTTTACTGACTTCACAATGCTTCAAACGCAGCAAGCACAATATCCACCGAGACTCTTCTATAGTTTCAGCATGAATATCAAATTTCACACATAAAGTATCCTGATTTTCTACATTTTTTCACATGGTCTGTTAAGATTTTAACAGACTTATTAAATAAAGTGGAACTTGAAGGCAAAAATATTAACAAGGCGGGAAAACAGTAGCTGTGAGGAAGTAGGCCTGTTGGACTGGTTTCACTGCCATACAAGATTTTATTTTTATTTTTTTTCCCCTGGCGTGCTTGGCAGTCACCAGAGAAACCACCCACACCTACACCCTGGGCAGGGGCAAGTTATTCTCAAATTAAATTAATATATATCCAGAAATATTCAGAGTAAAGACTGCCAAGGGGCTGTAAAATGGAACTTAACGCCTATGATGAACATGTTTGAGAAAAAAGAAAAAAGAAAAAATCACAACATAAAGAACCAGACTTTTTCAACAACTATTTAGTTTATTTTTTATATATAAAAACGACAAGTTCACTAAAAAGGTAAAACAATTTTACAAAAGAACAGGAAGCAACAGCAAATACGTTTACATCATTCTCAAGAGTATAGTCAAGTTGAATATCATTACTTAGAAAGACACGATTGGTTTTCGTCGGCATGTTTTTTTTTTTTTGTCATCTGCCACACAAGGCTCTTAGTAACATGTATTATAGGCCCGGATCTTCTAAAACGGGTGCAACATGAGGCGCAGGTTGATCATGCAAACGAGAACAGGTGCACATAACTCGTTAGAACTGAGCAGCTTCAAAGATAAGAGGTGAGAGAATTACAGAGAGGCTAATTGCTAATACTTGAACCCACTATATCATTTGCGCTAGTGCAAACTTTTAGTAGATCTGGGCCCGCGTATGTGTGTGTGTGTGTGTGTGTGTGTGTGTGTGTGTGTCTAGCCCTCGGACAACATTAGAGTTACCAGGGGTGGTTGGTGAAATAGCTTATCAGGGGACCGTGGTCATCCAGGGATATGTCACACATCATCCTCAGGATAGCAAAACAAATATTTATTCTGTTTCAAAGTAAATCTGCTTTCAGTTTATCCTCCATCACCTGTTATTTGATGCAAAAATCTATTTTACTCTATTGCTATATGCTACCAAAACACTTTTTTTTTTGTAACCAGTAACTAACCTTTAACGGATGGATACTGAAGCAGCAGTGAAGGTTAAGACTTGTTAAAAAATATGAACTCATACTGGTGAATGAACATGTAATTCACACTTGACACCTTAAATGCTTAAAGAGGCATAAATTTAAATCACCAACATAATGACCTTAAATCTGAAAAAACAAACAGTGATTCCTATACTCACTGCATGTCCAACCCTAACACTGCGTCTCTGGGACGTCCTCACTCGGTAAATGACATTTTCATTCCCAAGTCCATTGGTCGACCTCTGAAAAATGTCAGAGCAGCACCAGGAGCTGGTCTTTCAAAACCTAACCTCCTGGATTAAAGTAATTCGTCTGGATTAAGTCATGATTTTTTTTTTCCTCCAAAGCAGATTGTATTTCTGATCTAAGTTTTCTGATCTCTTTCTTTGGACCTGGATTTTTTTTTAATCCAATACCATTTAATCCAGATAACATGCTGTCTTTGTATTCTTCGAAACTAAAGGCAAAAAAAAAAGTTTTAAATTAATGTAAAAAATCAGGATCCGTTTGATCCCAGCTAGAGGAGTGGATTCAGAGCGGACTGACAAAATGAAGGCACAGTTTTACAGAAATGACTTACAGTCTCAAGGTATACAGAGAAAATGAACCTGTGCTGATTTAAACACTTTCATAATTTATTGACCTAAAAACAACTACTTATTATCAGTTAGTAAACAACGACTGCATTGTATCAGTGAATGTTTACTTTCAAATGATCTTTAGAAATGCCATTACTAAAAAAAGATATGAACATTTGAGTGACACCGAGTTGAATAATTGATTAGTTGCACACTGTTAACTGAATCACCCACTAGTTTGATAATTAATCTTTTTGAATAATTTTTAAGACGACCATTTCCAAATTCTCATACTCCATCTTCTCAAATGTGAATATTAGAATGTGAATAATAATATTCTGGTTTCTTTAGTCCTCTATGACAGTAAACTATCATTGGGTTGTGGACATTTGAGAACATCACCTTGGATCAAACAACTAATTGATTACTTGAAAACATAATCAAAATATTAATCGATACTGAAAATAATTGTTAGCTGTAGCTCTAGGCTCTAGGTCTGAAGACAGTGGACAGAAGAAACCTGTCTCTTTTTAAAAAAGGTATTTTATTAATAATTTGTCTTTTTAGTAAATAAGATACATGGCCATTTAGAGGCATATTAAAAGCACTCCAAAGCCTAATTTGGAAATCATGATCTTGTGATATCTGGATGATCATTATCCAGTGTGAAAATGTTTGGAGAAACTGGGTCAAAATCAACTGCATTCATTTAGCTAATAATCAGAAAATTGGGGATTTGATAATCCAGACCATTCTACATTCCAATCCAGTTTGAATGTTTTAAAAACTGGCTTCAGATGTTGATCAGGACAGGATTCAATCACAGTTGACTCAAAATACAGTAGGGAATTTAAGCTGACAATTTGGTACCAGATATTAGAGACGTGTTCACTCTGGATGAAAGAAAACTCTTTGGGTCCTGGAGTCAACAAGACCAAACACCAGACGGCCCGAGGTAACAGGAACGCTGTCTGGAGGGCTCAGGTCAGTGTCATGTCACAAACCCCAGGGTGTCGTTTCACAAACAAATCATACACCCTGCTCAGTTACCTTCAACTTAATCCACCGCAACGTCGAGCATTTTCACACACAAGTGTTACACGCACGTTGCAGATTAACATGGTTTGGTTTGACAATCTGTAACAGACAACAGATAAACCTCCTTAAAAGAAAAACACTAGCTAGGAGTGACTTGTGGATTAGATATTGTGACTGATGTCCCAAAGGCAAACTTAAGTAAGATGATGGGAGATTTTTTAACCAGTGGAATGCCTGCGTGTGTGTGTGTGTGTGTGTTCGTTCAAAGGCAGGTCCGATGAAGTGCTCGGAGACCGATCAGCACATGTGTGTGTCAGTGTTTCATGCTTACAGGAATGTCTCGGTGCTTCATGAACCCTTCTTGGATCATCTGTCTGTAGGTGTGTTTAGTTCCTTGCTTATTTGATAGTAACGGAAATCTCCAGGGAGGCATCACCAACGGTCCACGGAGGCCCTGATGCAGCTGAACGCCTCCTCCTACCAGGATGGAGCGGTGTTGGCCAGCCGTCTCATGCGTCTGAAACAGTCACAAATATTTCGATCACATGATTTCACAATGTAATCCAGGAAATCTTATTTTTTGCAATCAGCAGCAGAAGACCGTTTTCCTCTTCTTGTACAGAATTGCTTGTAAAGGAATAACCCAACATTTTGGATCTCACCTGGTGTTCCTGTCTTGGTCTCTTATCTTCTTCTCCATTTCGGCATCGGTGAGGGTTTCCAGCAAGGGGCACCACTGGTCTGCATCGCCTGTGTTGCGGATGGCAATCTCTACTGTGGGTAGTGGGTTCTCACTGTGGGAAATCACAGGCGAGGCAATACAAGCTGAGTCCACTAAAACACTGAATCTTCTCATAACGAGTGAAAGAGCTGGAAAACCCGCGAGCGGAGGATATATTCTTGAGTTTTCAGCTCAGCTACTTGTAGAACACTTGCGAAAAACAAAAAAGTAAAAGAAAAACCAACAAACCTTAGACCAAAGTCTGGCTACTACAGACTTGTCAATTGTTTTACCAAAATCTATCGACAAAGTATAATGACTGGTGGATCTTTTACACATAATTCTATAACTCTTACAGTATCTATCTGGAGTGACCACTGTGCATACTGGTCAATATCTTTTTTTTTTTTTTTTACATAATCAAACAGTGTTTTGACAATTTCCAAACGCTACGCTATGCTGCATGTAACTAGTCCAAAATGTCGGAATGTGAACAATCTCTAAGACATTCCTTGTATTGTTGTATTTCATTCCAGCTCCTCCAAGACTTAGCATCTTGCATCTGATTCAAACTACAGAGTGCTCGTGTATGTGAAAGTGGTTGCATCTGTAGCATGGGTCCACACTGTACCAAATTATATTTAGTCAAGAAATGCATCACAATTTTGTTTGGGCTGTGCTGACATCTTGTTTCATTTCAGGAACAATTCCAAGTCAAAGCTTGAACAGCAAATGAATGCTCACAGAAACAGCCAGACAAGGCGGTGGGTGTCAGCAGACCGACTCTGACACTGGGAAGCAATTTTAAAACTTTGCTGATGCCACCTGTTGGTGAATTTTAATTATTACAGACATCCTTCCTCCTTGTACTGATCATCACTGGAAAAGGCAGTTGATGATTTGTAAACTGTTCTCCAGTCATAACTTGTATATAATAGAGCCTTTCCTCACATTTATTCCATCATGGCGGCCATATGGTGTACAATAATAGCATGTGCCAGGTTTGGTGAGAAATCTGGCAACGAGGACCAAAAAAAAAAGAAAATAAGTTAAACACATCAACAAAAGAATGTAAGTTTAAAGACTACCGTTTGATCAATCATTGGTCAGCTATGGGCTTTGCTTGATAAAGCGTGGTCAACTGGGAAAAAATTTAGTCGTGGACATTGCTATGAACACAGCAAAACAATTATGATCACTGTAAACTTAACATCTAAAATGAAAAATGTTAATATAATTTTTTACTGAACACAGTCTGATTAACACCGATGTCATGTAGTTTCACTATTTACAAGTTGATCTTAATTAGATTTTAAATTCTGAACCATTCCTGTGCTACCCTCATCTGGACAAATGGCTTCAAACTAGAAAAGGAACACTGCACAGAAACAGATGTACATGTTTACTACACCTCTTACAGAGCGAGTGAGCAGGTTACCTGAAGGCATACGTCCTCTGATGCCAGCTGAGCTGACCTCGGATGCTGTAGGCGATAGTCGTGACAAACTCTCCTCCAAGGCCCAGCTCAGAGCACAGCTTCAAGGCAAAGGTCTCGGGGGAGTTTTCCCTCTCTGACATGTCCCACTCGAACTGGTCCACCAGAGAGATGTTCCCCACATGGATGTTGAGCTGCAGAATACACACAACATGAGAAATGTTTTACTCGTGACATTTTTTTACAAACTCAGTACAGCTGGTGAACAAGCACCAATCTTGATTTCCTTGCTTTGAATATTAAGGTGGCTTCTATGCTCTCTGGTGTTTGTACAGTTATGTGGTCGTCCCTTCCTCAGATGTCGTAATAGTAACCAAGCCGGAAAATTAGCACCCACAACTTGTCAAATGCAGGCAAAAATGTGCAATGGAGGGTGCATTTTTTTGGCCAACAGACATGGTGGCTGGTTAAATGAAATAGCCTGCAGTTCTGTGGCGACACAGAGATTGTGTGAAGTCGCACTGAGGCTACAAAAACAGAAAACAATGAAAACAAAGAAGAAGAAATGCCTAAAGATTTACTTAATGAAAGATGGTGAAAGGATGAGAGGGGGAAAGAACAAATCACGATAATGTAGTTTTCGCTTTGCTTTTTGAGTTTGTGTCTCAGATATGAGCCAGTTAAAGTAATTTGTTTTGTTTAATTTGTTTGTTGTCATTTTTGTGACTATCACAAAGTATATTCTGGGCAATTACCATCTCATCCGATGAAATAAATCCATGTTCAGAGTATTTATATTTTTATTTTCAGAGTATTTTATCGAGCTTAACATGTGATTCCCTCCTGGTTTGTTACTGCTGTTCTTCTACAAGAGTAAACAATGTTGTTTTTGAAAGCTGAAAACCACCAATGCTAAGGAAACCAGATGAAACATTCTACTATATTGCTGTGCCGTGATCTATTTCACAATTCCATGACTTCTGCAGAGAACTGATCCAATTACCTAACCTTCCCTGTCAGCAATGGACCATATTCATATTCTCATATTCATACCCATATTCAGCATGAAATCCCATGACCAGCAGGAACCCTGAATGTTACTGTGGCTCACCTTGATGATGACTCGCTGGTCTGTCTGTTCGTCAAGTATGCTGTCAGTGGGGTAGGACTCAATCTGTTGACGAATGGCTGAGGCAATGGCCGGGACGAAGGCCAGGGGATTCAGGTCCAGGTCGTCGCACAAAATCTCCGCAAACATCTCCGGGGTCATCAGCTTTTCTGCAGGAGGAACGGCAACACTAGAGATTACATAACACCATCACTTGGCACGTCGTTTCAAAAGCAGCTCGCGGACGCTATGAACTGGATGTTGATGCGACTGTGTGGAGAGTCGCTACCGTTCATGTTCCATGTGAAGGCATCTCGGAGCTTCTGGCCGTCTATCTCCATGTCCAGACGGATGGGAACCAACACCTCTACCTGGGACGCATTCTCATGGATCACTGCGGGGTCGTGATCGTCAAAGCTGAGTCAGAGAGAAGAGAGCAGGCTTCAAAGTCTGATCACTGAAAACGAGCATCTTGAAGCGCCTGAAAATATTAGTCCTTTCTATTGTAACACCAAGTAAATGAGCTCTTTGCACTAATTACCTCACAGATTCACGGTGTTTATACATTTCAAACATAAAAGACCTTTTTGCAGTAGCCATTTACACATGAAACAGTAGGTAAACACAAGTATAACTAATGACATTAATTAATGCTCTGTTCCACTGAAGTTTCCACTGAACTAGAATGCATAACAGCAGGAGTCTGACTCTGCTAGACTTAAATGGAACAGAACCCTAATTAATGTCATTACTAACACTTGTGTTTACCTTCTGTTTCATGTCAAAATGGCTGCTGTGAAAAGGGCTTATACTGTGTGTCTCACCGTTAAACTATTACAGACTAATTTAGAGCCATGTCATCCCAGTGTGTAACCATGAATCCACTAGAGTCTGGTGTCATACTGAGCTTCCATATATCAGACCTCATTACCGAGTGATAAAAATACACAGGAAAGATCAAAACGGTTAGAGAAGAGGAATTTTGCCTCATGTTAACTTTGTTGACCAAAAAAATGACAAGAAGTATTTGACAATGACAGTTTTTCCGTGACAAAAACAAGACAAAAGACAAAAACTAAAAAAAAAAATGAGCCTTTGTTGAAGTATCAGGACATTTTTGTCAACAAATAAAAAATGAGATGAAAATGCCAGAAATAGATGAATGAAAACACAACTTCAGACTTCAATTTGGATGAGAACAGGCATTTGGACAAACTAGACACTAGGCACAACATAATGACAAAAGCTAGATACAATATACAAGAAGGTATGTAGAATAGGAACGTAGATTAATCTGTGTACTAACATTTAGACTACAGGTTTTCATTGACTAAAACCAATGTAGCTTTGTAAACAACAACAAAAAAGACTACAACTAACAAAATGCAAATGACCAAAATGTGACTAAATATAATGTGCATTTTAGTCAAAAGACTGTGACTACCACTAAATCAACTGCCAAAATGAACACGGTCAAAACCACACCAGAAAAAGAAAGGCGTGCTGAAACACTGCAGCACTTTTTCAGTGGATTAATCACTTAGTCTATGAATGGAGAAAATAATGACTCATCGCAAAGTACCACAGTCCAAAGTGATACCTTAAGATTAATGAATTTGCATCCAAGCCCCGGGCTCCACCCACACACTCATGCAGTGACATGGAGCTGAGGAAAGTCACATTAAGTTGCTGCACTTCTTGCGAGAAAAAAACAACCAGGCTGATTTTCTCACCACAGGGGAAACGTCCTCTTCTTGTCACGGCCCATTCGGTTGCGGTTGATGGTGGTGGAGCAAGGCACAGCGTCCAGGTGGTGAGAGCTGTTGGGCAGTGTGGGAACCCACTGACTGCTCCTCTTCGCCTTCTGCTCCCTTTGTAGGAGGAACGAAAACACACAACGTTGGGAGGGCACAGCATAAGCTACCACAACAAAACTATTGCTTTGTGGTCTCAAATGATAGAACTGGTTTATATGTGATCTACCAGAGCACGCTATAATGCATGTGAGCACGACTTACCCAGCATTACAGTTAACCACATGCAGGCTGAACACCACTGCTTTAATTTTCATAAACTGGGATAACTACAATGGGATTTTCATAACCACAATGTCTACTGTTTGAATTTACCGCCATGGTCATGTTCTAATCTTTTCAGTCCTCAGACCTTCATCTGTTTGTTTTTTTTAACCAGGTGAGGAACTGTGTACTCAAAAGTCATTTGCCAAGTATCTTCTTGCAAGTAAGTCGACAACGTGTGGGAGCCCTGTTTTCCCTGATAATGGCGATAATTTCTCCAATGCACCTGTCATTTTGTGGATGTGCATGAGTTTTTTTATTTTTTCTGGGGGGAAACAAATTTTAAAAAGGTAATCCCCCTCCACTAAATAATGTGTTTTTTGTGCCAAGTCTGTCACTAGAAAGGTGTTTTCACAGTCCTCTGCTGAAAGTGGAAGAGTCTGTGCACGCCCCTAAAATCTGAGACTTAGAAAACAGCAAACCTGAGCTTCAGATTTCATAGGAGATTCATTTTCAGCCATGAAGGGATCTGTTCTCATTGAAAAAACTTCTAATTATAATATTGATGAACAGAGATTATTTTTAAGGGGTAAACAGTACCTGAGGTAAGCTGGGGGCTCTGTGCTGATGGACACCGCCTTGTATTTCTCATCATTACCCTCGAAGATCTCCTCACACTCTGAGGCCTTCAGCAAAGTAACACTGGTGGCTGGGAAAGATAAGAACATTTCAGTGCAATATTCAGAGGTATGCCCACATTTTGCTCCATTTTAAAGCGGTAAATCCTATGCTCCTAATTAGCTTGAGTTTGTGTTAGTTTGTGTTTGTGTTCAGAGCTGTAGTGTCTTTGCGATGCACTTCTCAAAGATCACCGGTTTATTAAATACTGTGGTGAGTGCTGCAGAATCCATTTCATTAGTTCTTATATTGATGTTTGACTTTTCAGAGATTGGGAAGAGCAACACAGGCCGCTTTGATCTTGGTGAACGACAAACTGAAGGACTTCAATCCTGACAGACTGAAATCAGCAAGCACTTTATACTAGGCAGCAGGTTTTAAGAAAATCTCCTGAGATGCCGTTGGAGAGGTGCACAAAGCAAACAGCTCACATCACAGGTGTCACAGCTGTCAATCTAGCGGTCTAGTTTTCTGACAGAGATGCTGAATATTGACAGATTTGCAAATGTTTTTAAGGCATAAAGCAACAGGGCAGGTCTTATGGTTTTATGTGAACCCACTCAGAAGTTACACACCTTGTTGTCATAGCAAATCGCCATAATCAGCTCTTCCCTGCCCCAAGCCTTCCACAAAATTTTGTTAAGTCATATGAATCGGACTGATATGCCTTTTTGTGATCAACAACACCCACTACCATGCTTCCTTTTGACCAATCAGCATGAAAAGTTAATCAGCTCTCTCTTGGCCCATGACAAACCCTCTCCACAGGATATCCTGCTAACAAGCAAACAGACAATCAAGCAAACAAATGAAGAGAGAATGGGACAAAAACACACCCCTGTGCAACTCCACTTGTCGAGGTAAAAATACTTTTCCTCTCCCTTTACAACAAAAATCAACTGAATTCTGAAAGTGGCCTCTAAAGGCATGACAGACAGGGAAGAGCAGAGCAGAGAGACTGTGAGGAGAAATCCTGCTGTCCTTCAGTTTAATGGGTTTCTTTTTCTTTTCCGCAGGCTGGTAATCAGCCAAAATATGTCATGTCCCACCTCAGTAGAGGGCATCCTTCCTTTATAACCAAAACATAGTACTGACATCATGTATGTCCAATCAGTGAGTGTAGATTATCCTCTAGCTGTGTGACACACTATCGTCTGGGCATAATAAATCATCAGCTTATTTTAGCTCATAGATTTAGGTTGAAATAATGTCTGGCCTATTTTATGTCCATGCGTGGGATCCGACCTTCACACTGTTTTTCCTAGGAAAACTTTTATCCATATGGAAAACTTTGACCTTATTTACCTTAGAGTCCAGATTAGGAAAGGACAAAGTTACATATGTCCTATATATTGCAGTAAACACTGTATTAAGTGTTGTGTTTTAGGTCCATTAGTTTTTTGTTTACATATATTGTATTTTTATAAATGGCTTTTGCTGTTTGAGCCACTGTGAATGTCAAAACATGGACGAGTGTATGTGTCTGTGTGTGTGTGTGTGTGTGTGTGTGTGTGTGTATGTGTGTGTGTTGGGAGGGGGGGCAACTC
>OMLB01030750.1:3163-18618 GCA_900302555.1 Myripristis jacobus | reverse complement strand
TATCATTAGAGTACCAAATCAATTCTGTGGTAGCCTGTCATGAAATTAGTCAGCCATGTGGATATATACAATTTAGTGCATGGGTCATTTTCACCTCCACCGTTTGATTTAAACGAACCACAGACTCAAAGCTTTTTATGTGTTTTATTTAAATCGGTTTAGTCATCCTCTCTGTCATTCAACGGAAATGCACAGTAAAGATTTTCATCACAGTGTGTTACAGTAAAAGCAATTTACCCTCAAAATTAATCGTTTTTTTTTTAAATTCAGTTTCAGCGGTCACGGTCACCCGACACAGTGAGCTCCACTCTCTCTGAGATCATTAGAACTCATTTCTCCATTTCCTTTGTAAAGGATGTGTTAATGGTTTGGGGATGCAATGGAAAAAGCCACCCTCCCCCCCACCACCACCACCATCTCTTTTGCCCAGAGAGGACATTGTGTGGCACAAAAAGGGACCCAGTGTGTGTGTGTGTGTGTGTTCATGCCTCTGTGCATGTGCATGTGTGTGTGTGTACTCAGATAAAGGCTGTTAGGCTATTTTTACATGGTTCCATGCATATGTGTGGGTGCGTGTGCATGCATGTGGATGAGGGCGTTTGTGTTTGTGCTGGAGAGCGGGACACAAAGAGGAACAAGATGGCCCAAGTGCCGCCTTCAGTTTTGTTTTTATTTTTTATTTGATTTTATTTGAATTTTTTTTTTGCATCTTAGATCAGTATTTAAAACACAAGGAGGAACATTTACATACTTGAGACATTACACATTTAAACCACATGCTTATCCCTGTTACTCATGATACAGCTTGGCAGTCAGACTTCCTGGTTGCTAAATGGGATGAACATTTGACCCTAATTTGACAGCGTGAACTGTGCGCCAAAAGAGCCATGTTCATTCATAGTGCACGGAGGAAGGGGGGGGTGATGCTGAATAAAAAGAAATGAGAATATGAGGAGAGAATGGCGGTGTTAATTTGTGCTCAGTGTGTGTCAGAAGAGAGGCAAACACACCCGGCTCAATTCAATTACTTACCTTTTTGTTTGCAAAATAGTATTTTCCCACTGTTTAATGTTTATTTAAGTGTTTATTATCTTAATTCTTAGCATATACTATAGTATGTGATGCAGAGTTGAAAAAATAGATTAACTTTAGCTCACTTTCTACCCATCCTTACGTCACACACTGTATCACTTAGACTGTGTGTGTGTGTGACCTCATTGTTCATTAAATATTCCATGTTCACACACAGGCTGAGCACGTTTCTCATTGCACTGCGTCAGGTCTTGTTAATTTGTGTCCATATCAAGATTGTTGCCTTTTAATTATAATGCTTTTTATGGAAAACTAAACTGGGCTGTCAAACTTTAGTCCGTCAATGTATGTATTTCTGTGTCTCTCACACGAGTGTGCTGCTCTGCCCAGGGTTTGCGGTGGCACACTGTTGCGTTGTATAAGTGTGTCTGTGTGTCTCCACCTCACCCTTTGCGTGTCTTATTTTTAGCAGTTCGTGGCTGTACTTTCTGTACGAGCTCCACAGGCATTAAGCATATCTTGTGGGAGTTTGGGTGTGTGTTTTTGTGCCTTTTGAGAAGGAGGGAGAAGAAAAAACAAGAGGGGGAGAAGGTAACTAGTAGTTAGACGGGGTTACAGGAGGATGAAGCATGCACACACAGTCTCTCTCTTGCTCTCTCTCGCTCTCTCGCTCTCACACACACACACACACAAATTCAGCCTTTCTCTTCCTGATTACCGGTGCTGTGATTGCAGGCCTGTCTGGACATAGACAGAGAGCCATGACACACCAAAGCTGGCCTTGGTTAGCTGGGCACCTGCCAAGGAATGTGCCAATTAGGGCTTTGCTTGTTAATTGCTGGTTAGCCTAATGGAGCCTAACGGAGCATCCATATATAAAGTGCAGTGTACTGTACAACGGCGTCCCATGAGCCTTTTTTGTTTCTTTTCTGAAACAGATCAGTGGAAGGCGTTCAGTTACTCAGCAGTTTTCTTTTCAAATTTAAATGTGGAGATGAGATACAGTATGAGGAAAATTTGAGTTTTTCAGTCATGATTGCACACACTGTGCACCTGTAGACCCGTTGTGTTTTCATTAACTCTGCCAAGGAGGTGAAATATCCGTCAGGGAGTTATGCAGTTACCCCAGTCTCTCTGTCTGTTCTTCTGTCACCAGGATAACTCCAAAAGCACTGGATGCATTTGCATGAAGCTCAGTAGGAGGGTTGATTATGGGCTAGAGGTAGAAAAAGTGATTAACCTTTCGGGCCAGTTGGTCATGTGGTTATGGGCGGGGCTTAGCACAAACAGGACCATAGATTCCAAACATATGTACGTAACATCACGAAATCCAGTGAGACGGTCGGTCATGGCTCAAGGCAGCACTGACCAGCTTTCCATGCTGATTGGCCGATTGGTATGTCCTATGACTGCAACAATGCATGAAGCGGATGGAGTTTAGCAAGGACAGGGACTTACTTTTTAAATGCATCCACATAACGTCACCAAACCCAGTAGTATGGTTGGTCATGGGTTTCGAGGCGGCACTGATCAGCTCTCCACACTCATTTGGCTGAAAGGGGAATGTCTATGACAACAACATCGCTGAAACTTCCAGCTGCCAGCTTGGCTTTCCCAAGTGCCACTGAACACTATGGACTGACTTTAGTGGATAAGCCTTGTTATTGACTAGCCGTTTTATGCATAAATCATAGTGATTGAACACAGCTAATAAACACAACTGGCAGAACAGCCAAGGCATTGAAGTCTAGAGAGGGTATAGAGTTGGATCAGACAAGTTTGGCTGTGTGCTACAGTAATAAGTGTCCCGTTGCTCAAGTTTTAGCCCCGACCCAGCTCTCTGGTTCCCCCCGTTTGGTGTGCTGTTAGCAGGGTATTGTTCCCTGTGACTCAACCTCCTGTCACAGTCCAGCAGAGACCCTGGGGCAAGTAGAAGTGTGTGTGTGGGTGTGTGTTTGTGCACGTGTGTGCACGCACGCACGCACGCATATTCTCAAGTGTGTGCACTCCGAGGGGAATAATGAGTACAATTGTTTCCGCCGGGAGTCTCGCTTCATCCGTGCCTCTGACTCAAATGCGGCCAAGTCTGAGAGAGAGGAGAATATTAGGCCCCTGCTGCATGAGGCAATGCAGTTCAGTGTCCTCTGTAATGACTTTAACGCTGTCCTAGTCAAGGCTTTAATTTAAATGACGACAGGGCGACCAGGCACAAACACAGCGCAGAGGTAAAAAGAACAGACATTTGCCAGTGCACTAGACAGGATCTGCAGTAAGAGAGAGGGCTGTGCAGGAGGCTGGCTTGGATCTCAGAGGAAAGATGGGGGGAGGAGGGCAGGTAGATAGAAAGATAGTACAATAAAAGAACATTAGATTTGATTTTTTTTTTAAAAATGAAAGGAAGCATTGTTGTTTATATCCATCGACACTTCTTGCAAGTCATGCAAGTCAGTCCTTTCACAGCAAAGAAATAAATAACTAAAATAATTTTTATTGACGCATGCTTGTCCAGTCGTGATTTGTAATCTCCTGAGCAACTTGGCAGTTACCCAGATGGCATGTGCATGGTAGGCAGAACATCTTTGTGTATTTCACAGTGGGGGTTCAGAGATAGTCCCGATGTGCTCTGCATTTGGATCAAATCATTTCACTATACATAATAACATTTTCCTGCACCGAATGGCAGAAAGTGAACCTGATTCGTAAGCTGCATGACCTCGCAGAGCAGTTGTCCTCGTCCTCTCTTTATTCCCCTCCTTCCTGGTTTGTCCGTCAGCATGGAGCGCTGTAAAGAGAAATTAGTCGTAGGCCAAGATCCTGCTTTTTGCCGAGCATAGGGGGACTCATTCACCAGCCTCAATATTAAAATAAATATATTTTTGCGTATGTGTACCTGTACGTGCAGCGGTTTTGTGCATGCATGAGCTCATCACGTTTTTTTGTATACATATTTTTTAAGCCCTGCTAGTGACAGCATCATTTAGGGTGATGTGATCAGGGAGCTGGAAGACTTAATGCGTTTTCTGTTTCAACACTGAGGCTTCTTCACAATAGTAGTTTTTTTTATCAGTTGTGTGGCTCAGGTGTCAGAGCAGTAATGGGAAGAACCCTGGCTCCTCCAGAGTGTGTCGAAGTGTCGCTCCTGATGGACAGCGGGGCATCTTGCATGGTGGCCTCTGCCATCAGCGTGTGAATGCGTGTGAACGGATGAGTGTGAGGCAAACACTGTAAAGCACTTTGCATGGTCGGTCAACCAGAAATGCAGTCCACTTATCATATAGCCATTGTGTAAAAAAACCACATATTTACTCCAGTATCCTATGCAACCTGTAGATAGATATCATGTCTTCATCATAGTTTTCTATTTAGTTTACAGAACATATTTAATACATGTATAACTTGCTGAAGAGCTACAGAGGCGACAAGCCCAGGCACAAAAAGCAAAGGAGGGTTTTAGTGACAAGATCGCTTTACTAAAGCCTTGCAGAGTTAGGAAGCAGTGGGTTAAGCTGTAATCTGGAGATCCGAATTCAGATCTTAATAGGGACATTTTTCTCTTCATAATGGAACTGTTATGTATTTAGGGTGGGAGAACATTTTCACAGTAATATAACAGTAGTTAAATCATCCCTAACTCACTCATTTGCTCAGACAGCCCATATAAGCGCTTTGGTCTCACATACAGACGACTAACAGGGCTGTTAGAGTCTTGTTGCTCTGTGCTGAAGTGTGTATGGGTGCACAAGTGTGTGTTTCTCAATTCAGACGTGTTAGTTTGGCTAACAGAGCCCAATGGCCCCCTCTTTCCACCAGGACATCCCCCTGCAGCTCCCCCTGAAGAAGTGTGCAGTGGTGGGCAACGGCGGTGTCCTCAGGCACAGTGGCTGTGGACGTGACATTGACCAGGCTGACTTCATCATGCGGTGAGGGACTTGGTGTGTGTGCGTCTGTGTGTGTGTGTGTCCACAGATGTGTGCATATGACTGGTTCACTGCTCATCCAAATGTGATTTGGCTGTAACACACAAGCCAAGATGCATTAGCTATCAGACATAATGAGAGCTGGTGTCATATCTTGCCACAAGGGAAGACAGAGAGAGAAAAATGGGCCACAGTCCGGGCAAGACAGAAAAGAGGTTAGGAATGAGTAAGCAAAATAGAAATAGACTGAGATAAGTGGACAAAAAGACATTGAGGAGAAAGGCATAAACCAGGAAAAAAAACTGGAGGCAGAGCATGAGAAGAGTATTGCTTTGCATTAAAATGAACTACATTCAATGAGTGATGAAAAAGTTGAATGCTCATGTTTTCAAAAATATAAGAAAAAGGTGTTATCCCATTAAAAACAGTAATCAAAGCACCATGTGTTGCGGCTTTGATACAGGAGGAACCCGTTCTTGAAGGAGCTGTGATCCTCCTGGAGAAAGTGAAAGCTATACCGTCTTGATATTTATAGCCTGGAGGCTGAATGGTTTGAAGAGAGAGCTCATGTGAAGTTTACTGTTGTAGGAGGAACTAAAACTGAAGCGGGATCTGCGCAGGTTAGCGCTTGAGCACGAAGAAAAGTTCACAGAGCTAGAAGTTGAGCTCAGGGGAAAAATAACTTGGAGAAGGCCGGGAAGGAGCTGTGAAAGGTGAAGAGGCACATGGGTGTGGATGGAAAGAGAGCCCACTGAAGACAAAACACACTCCAGAATGGCAGGTTGAATTTGCATGGGACATTCAAATCTGGTTCAAACAAATAAGCCCATAATGACCAAAAAAGAGGGTGTCTTAGGCTGCACGGCCACTGTCTGGAAAAAACGCTGTCAATGGTCACAATAAGTCACCTTCACCTGCCATTCAAACCCCTCTTGAACATTTTTTTTTGTAATTCTCTCAAATGGCAGTTGAAGTAATCACAGAGTGAGACTGTGAACTAGCGTCAAGGGAAAGTTAATGCAGAAGTCAGTAGGTGAACAAGGTAAAACACTTGAATGACTGAGGATTGGACTGCTTACCCTGCCAGTGGCCAGGCAGAACTGTTAGGTAAGTATGCAATTCCCAGATAAGGACATGCCATGTCATCCTGAAGTGATTTATGCCAAACTGTTTGACGTAGCCATTTTAAGTCCCAACGCCTGGTTAATCAGCCGCCTCGCTCTCTTGTAGCCTTGGCATTAAGTAGCCTGAGACACCATGTAATTCCACTTCAGCATCTCATCTGCTGTTGCTGCCTATCAGGAGATGAGCTGCCGTTCTTTCAGCTTCTTCACATGTAAATAAATTCTGCTCATGCTGTATCCATCACAACCAGACACGCAAAAATATATGGGTGGGAGCGGTGCGTATATTAGATGCATCTGCTTTTCTCTACTGTGTCTATACGAGCGCATACTAAGGTCACCGTAGGGAGAAAAAATTACAAAGGCTGGGGAAGCAGGGATACTATGCAAATAAAAAAAAAACTGAGATTTCAAAGATTAAAGTTGTAATTTTACAGGAAAAAAATCGAATTCTGAGATTATAAAGTCACAAATTTACAAGAAAAAAACTTTCTTATACTCTTGTACATATAAAGGAGCCAGCAGAGTTGGATCAGCCACACACTGCAGATGCTTACTGTGTGTGTCATGCCTGCAGCTGATAACCACATCAGGTTGTACTTATCAGGGTGTTGTTTTCTTCTGAATCAGCCCAAGTCACAGCAATGCCACCTCAAAGTCCAGATGCTGACGATAATATCGACTATTCTCGGCTAACATCACCAGGATTACTAAATCCAATATTTCCTGAGTGTTTTCTCGCAAATTTGTGACTTTACAATCACAGAATTTTCAAGTTTTTTCACATAAATTTGTGAATTGTTTTCTTGTAAATTTATGTCTTTAATCTCAGAATTTTTGAGTTTTTTTTCTCATAAACATGAATTTTTTTTTCTCATAAAATTACCTCTGTAATCTCAGAGAATATCTGAGTTTTTTCTCAGTGATTTTAGTAATTTTGTTTTCTACCTACCTAACTCTAACCCTAACCCTGGTAGGCCATCATAGTGTCTATGAGCATAGCCATGTGTCTATGGGCAGCCGTTTGACCCTGCAGAATTTCAGTGCGCATGCATTTGCACGTGTACATGCGTATGTCCACATGCAATATGATGTTCATGTCATTCCTCCAGGTGCAACCTCCCACCGCTTTCAAAGGAGTATGTGAAGGATGTGGGAACCAGGACACATCTGGTCACGGCCAACCCCAGCATCATAGAGAAAAGGTAATCCTCCTCCATGCTGAAATAAGAATCACACTGATAGGCAATCACGTTTCTCCTCCAAGTGAAAAAAAAAACAAAACACTGGTGCAGAGATATGATGATAAATTACACTTGTGTAAAAAAATACTGATTCAGGTAAAGGACAGCAGCATTCTGAAGTGCAACAAAAAGTAAAGCACAAGACATACTAAAGACTGCATGGAGACATTCACAATATTCATTAGTCTGTAATTATGTATGCATGAGAAGTATAGCATTGATAACAAATAATTCATGAATGAGGAGCTGTAATCAGTGTGCAGATGATGTATTGATAATGTTAATAATAATGAGAATTAAAAGTTTTATGTTGGTTGGACAAAATGTGCTAGTGAGGTATGATAAAATCACTTATTTCCAGCACAGTGTGACAGTGTCTTGAAATAGGGTAGGACACTTGACACTCAGACCCACTGACCTGCAAAAATTGATTTTATTTATTTATTTATTTTTAATTCTCCAATCTAGAAAAATCCCTCATTGCTCTCTAGCGTCCTCTCTGTCTTTCAGTCTCCAGTGCATGGGACTGTGGTTAGCCAGATGTTGGGATGAACAGCTTTGTGTCTTATATCGTCAACCCAGACGATTCTGTGGTCTGACTGACGACCGAGCAACTTAGCCAAAATATCTGTGCATGTGTGTGTGATCCCCCAGAATTCCCTTCCCCCCCCAGAGCCCTTTGTGTGCATGTGTGTGGAGAACTGGTCCATACAGCTTTCCCATTGTGCTTCCAGCAGGCTAACATCTGACAACACAGGAAACTCATTCTCTTATTCACAGAGCCAAGACAAACCAAACAACTTTACTGATCATCATTTAGTCAGCAGATCATGACCAACTCTGAGCTCTAATCCTAATCCTTACTCCGTGCTCTGGGTCAGTACTGGCTTCTGTGGGAAGTGTGTATTGTTCAAACTGCATAATGTACACATTGTCCTGCTCGAGTTGAATTGCTATTCTAAATTCATGCGCTGGCCATACAGCTTCAAACCAACCTATGTAATCATATCAACAAATTGAACAATAGCCGTTAGCCACCACACCCTGCCCTGTTTGTCTAGCTTTTCAGCTTGTAAATTATTTAGATGATTTTCTAGCTGTTAACATCAGTGCAATGTTAACACAAACACTATGTGTAGATATGTCCCGTATTTAATCCATTTTGGTTAATCCGTGAGGTGGGCAGAATTTCTTTTTCTTATTTTCAGAGCATGTCTCCTCCTGAATTCATTACTTTTCCTGTTTCTTTTCGTTCACGAGTGGCCACAGAATAAGCGAGATAATCCGCTCCACTGAAGCAACAGCTCTCTATTTCTTAACCCCCCACGTCTTTGCCACACCTGCTCCTGTTTCTTTCTTACTCTCTCAAACTCTGTCACTCTCCCCCTCCGTCTCTCTCTCTCTGTCTCTCTCTCGGTGTCTCTCAGGTTCCAGAACCTTCTGTGGTCGAGGAAAGCCTTTGTGAACAGCATGAAGGTCTATGGCTCCAGCTACATCTACATGCCAGCGTTCTCCATGAAGCCTGGCACTGACCCCTCACTGCGGGCATATTATGCCCTGGCAGACTCCTCCTCCAACCTCACCATGCTCTTCGCCAACCCCGAATTCCTGCGCACGGTGGGAAAATTCTGGAAGGCCCGCGGAGTGCACGGCAGACGCCTCTCCACGGGGCTCTTCCTGGTCAGCCTGGCGCTGGGGCTGTGCGAGGAAGTGACGGCCTACGGCTTCTGGCCGTTTTCCGTCGGCCTGGACGAGCAGCCGGTCAGCCATCACTACTACGACAACATGCTGCATAATACTTGGTTCCATGCCATGCCTGAGGAGTTTGTGCAGCTTTGGCATCTGCACAAGAGCGGCACGCTCCGCATGAGAGTGGGACGCTGCCCCCCTCAGGATGGGGGGAGTTAGAGCAGGGCAAGGAGGAACAGTGGCCAGTAGAAGGATGGTGAGCTACAGAGGAAGATGAAGAGGCTGAAGGCATGGAAGGCATGCTGCAGGGAAGTTGGTGTCGTGACACACATGCATGCACACATACATGAGAATACTCCCCCGACCAAAAACCAGCACTGCATCTGTGTCTATACACATCCCTGCACTCCTGCTGCTCCCTGATTATCATGAGAATGCCCCCCACCCAGACCAGCAGCATCAGGGAAGACACACAATGTGCAGTAGACACACACACACACACACACACACACACATTGTAAAATATTCATTCATTGCGGGACTCGCCATATCTCTGCCCCCACCCGATTGCTGAGAGATTGTGTGGGCGCATGGAAGTGTGTGTTTTTTATGGACAGCCTCGGCTCGGGCTAATAACAGTGAAAGAGTCTGGGGCTGGCAGGGTGGGGGATGGTTTTGTGGCCTGACTACTGTATCTGACTGACATATGGGGCAGCTGGACCAAAGCCCCCTAAGGGTCTTTGTTAAGCAGACACAGAAGGAGCGGAGGACCAGGGGGAATACTAAAATGCACTGAAAGACTAGCAAGATGCAAGGAACAAGGGAGCGAGAATTGTGTCCTGGTACTTAGGCTGAATAGGACTGAAATTAAAATTAAAAAAAGAGGAATGGGAGGCGGGAGGGAAAAAAAAGAGACAGCTGGCTTGTGTGTGTCTGAAAGGATTTGTTTTTTTTCTCTGCTTTTCTTCAACCAAGCTCCATGATTGGCATTCTCTGGTGCCAAATAGAGCTTGGGTTCAAAGCAGGAGCCATTGAGGTCTTAAGGTCTGTATCCTCCAGAATGTCCCAGTGTACAGCCCAGTTGCAACCTAGCCCTTGACTGAAAAGGGAATATGAGAGCACCCCGGTGTTCAGATATACATATTGTTTTCGTTTGCCAAATGTGATTTTTCAGGATTCATTTTGACTCTTTTTTTTTTTTTTAGGTTGAGCAATCACCAGTGGCCATATGAAGAGAAGGGAGAAACATTATTGACATACTGTGTGTAATATAAAAAAATATGAACGATAGAATCATCACACCTAAGTACCTCACCTGTAAATTTACATCATACACTGACATCCTCCACCGCTCACTACTTGGTACAGTTCAGTCACAGACAACCCGTTCAGTAAAGACCCAGACGACACCATATCCCACCGGTTTAAGGGGAGAGTGAAAGTCATCTGTTGGTAATTGTACTAGTCTTGCCAAGTGCCAAGCCAAGGGAACAGTGGCCTCTTTGATACAATCTTGTACTGCCCTTGCGCTCTAAAATGGTGAGACATTGATATAATGAGGGACTGCAAAGAACAGACTGAAGACTAAATGCCACAAAGTGGTATTTTAATGGGTAAAGAGTGAAATTCATTTTTCTTCAGGTGCTGGAAACCTACTCATATCAAGTATGATCATTTGTACCATTCTCATCACTGTCATTTTGCATCTGAATACAGGGACAACTGAGCCTCTGTCCTGTGTTCCTTTTTATAAATGTTTCGTTTTGGGGTTGTTTTTTTTCGCAGTTTCGATGTCAGTGTACACAAGGGAAAAAAAAAATAACATGTTGAAGTTGTAGGTGCTGTTCTTCTGTATTTGCATAACAGTTTGCAAGTGTTTGTGTGCTGTTTTTGTACTTGCATTCCTCGCTGACTGAAGACAGTGTACTTAAGCACAACTGTTATGGGTTTTTTTTTTGTTACAATTATTTAAGAGTGATAAATATGACTGTGCCATATTGTCAGTGCTGCAACAAAGGCTGAGTCTGCATGGAGAAATGCATGGAGCGTACCGCAGTCCGTCAAAAAATACTTCTTGGACCAGCGGTACAGAAGCTTTTGATAAGGTTGTAATTTTTTCTTTATCCACTCCTTGTCTTGTTTCCAAAAAGAAAAAAAAAAGGTTTAGTGCCTTCAAGATGTACCAAGGCAAAAAGTGGCATTGCAAACTATGGATATTTCTAATGCTCACTATACAACATATCCTCATCTGTATCTCACAAGCCCTAACCTCAGCTAACCCTCGCTCTGTGGAATAACCTCTTGTAATCACATGCCAGTCAGATAATTTGTGTCATAGCAGTGATCGGTAACTTCATGTCAAATGGACTGACTTAGCAATCACAAGTATAACCCCTCCAGTGAGTTAGATATTGTTGGACCAAGTCATTAAGCTAAACAATATCTCTCACAGTAGTTTCCGGTCCAAATGCACAGGTGGCGTTTCCCGGACAACGGAGTTTAATGATTTCTGAGACCAATGAGATTTACTTAACAATGTTTCCTTTTTTTTTGCACCTTTTTTCTCTCCTGCTGCCCAGTATTGTGAATGACTGACATGATGTGACGTAGTGAGCACTGAAGAGCTGGTTTTCACTGTGTGTGCGCTGCTAGTTTCAAACGTGGCAGATTTTTTAAAATCGATTTCCTGTATATTTGCTCTGATCTGTGCCCTCATTCCATTTTAACTGAGCCGTGTCTGCAAGAACAACTGCAAAGCGCAGATTTCCTGTTAAAAGGAAGATGGATCTGTGATGTAATAAATGGTCAAACTACTGGTCCGTTACTATAATGACCAATTACTTCTGCGTGTCCAGTCATATATTATTGGTGCACTAGTGTCTGTCTATCTTATCAATTCAATTCAGCTGGTCCATATAAACTGCAGTGATTGTTTATTAAAGCCCTCTGCAAACAGTGGGCCATATTTGACACTGTGCTCCTCCTGCTGTGACACACAGCTGACAGAGAGCAAAGGCAGAAAGTGGGATCTTGCTTCGTCCCCGCATCTTGAGCTGTGCGTGATTATTTAAAGCACTGACTCAGCCATCGTAAATGACATCATACATTTCTTTACCGCTTTGAAACTAGGGTTAAAGACGAGGTGAGAGCAATGTCATCACCATTACAACACAGTGCATCATGAGTGATGCCTCTGTTTTTTTAATCGAGGGTTGTTATGTCAAATGGACAAACACGCCAGTATCTATTCAGTGGATCTTCAGTTTCATGCTCTTGTTTGGGGTTTTTTTTTCCATATTTTGTCAGATATTGTTGATCATTGTGATCTCTGATGAGCTGCCAGTGCCACGATTAGCTCTCTGAAACAAGAGGAAAGTGGGACAGGGCAGGACAGAATTATCCCAGGGAGTTTGGAGAATGACACACATTGGCAGAGTTGTCTCCTTGTTCATTGTTGTCACAGTCACAAAAATCGATTGCATCATGCTGGTAAGTCGGCACGGCCTAGACCAGTACAGGAATTTTCAGTCGACCGAACAGCGTTTATCAGTCTAGGAGTGCCGGAAGCAGGAAGACCAATTGGTCAGTGCCTGGTACTGGACTAACGTAAAACCTGCCACTGTGCATGTGTCATCTCCTCGGTTTTGTAACCTTGCTCCACCTCATGATGATCATGTCCTCTATTGTTTTCTCCTCCTTGTAGCGAGCCAGCAAGTTGCTGATGTCTTAGTGCAGGAATAACACAGCTGGCCTCGCTCCTAATTCTTAAGAAGTAGAAATGTAACATTTAAAATGCAGCCAAGGTTTAATAATAGTATGGCGCAGGGGGATGATAACATCACATGCTGTGCATTGTTAAATGTAAGACCTGGGTCCAACAGTATCTGCATACCCATCATAGCATTTGTTTTAACTTAAAGTACCAATTGGCTGAGCACAATAAGACAAAATAGCCAAGAAACAATACACAATCACAGTCAAGTATTTATATATTATACTTTTGTGTTAATGATAACTGACATAACCTCAATTATCTTGATGAAGTAAACCCCACCCATCCAATGCTCCAAGCTGTTAAAACCGCTAACTATTTGCAAATACTGTTCGACCCAAACATGATCCATTTCAGCCCAGAGGGCCTCACTTTCTTACATCTATTTAACTGTGAATTAGGACGTGTTTGATGTTATGCCATGCTTGGTTATTTTGAACAATAGATATAAATGTGTTTTATTTGCCTTGACTTTGTTTAAGAAAAAAAAAAAAAACATGAAAAAAACAGGTTTTTGAAAGTGTTGCTATGTGTGCCACCCCCTTTGTGACACCTTTTTCTGTTAGTTCAAGTTGTCTGACCAGAGCCACCCTGCCTGAGCATGTTGAGAAATATAATAATAATAATACCGGATGTCAAAAACAGTTCAAAGAGTGACTGAACACTTTTTTTTTGTGCCACCTGGCTAAAACTGAAGGTGAAATAATAGAAATAATGATAATAATAAAAATCAAAACAACCCCATCCATATACAAGACAAACACTTGTATCCAATAAAGGAAAAAAAAATACTAAACCGTGTTCAGCATTGTGCTTTGTTTTCGAGCGTCAGCGCTGAGAGCGATGCCAGATGTTGCAGCGCTACAGAAAAGACAAATGGTGAGCACATGTGCCTCCCATGTGTCACAAGGGGAAAATCAGTCCTCTCTGCTTGCAATACTTGGATGATGGTGCTGGGAACATATTTAGACAAAACATGAATATTGATCTCTCTAATGACATCCACCGTAGTCGTGCAGAGGAAGTGGATATGAGGAGGAGGAAGGAGGCCAAACCTTGTGACTACTGAGACTTCCAGATTGTGTGAAAAATGGTGCAACTCAGAGGCACCATGAGGTCAGACAACACTGTCTACAAGCACATGGCGGAAGAAAAAAAACTGATTGTTGACTCTAGCATCTTGATCCAATTGTATTCAAACGCAAATACAAGCAAGCAATAAAAAGTTAGGCCTATAAGTAGAATAACTGAAATCCAACTGAATTACAATAGCACTGAGTAGACAAGCATAATCAGTAAATCACAATGAAATTACTAAAAAAAATGTGTGTCTAAATGCACAAACGTGTCCACATGAACACTGGTAGATGGAGAGATTTGCTGCATAATTGACACAGTTTGAAAACCTCATTTTGTAGCACAAAACCACGCGGCCCTTCAAGTGAGATCATCACCTTTTTCTAAGCTTCATTTGTATCATTTTTGTATCATTTTTTTTTTCCATGATTCTCATTTTCTGTTTGTGCAGGTGCTGAGGAATTTCGTTAGTTCGCTTTAGTGGTATGAACAGTTTTGCTGCCAAGGAACGGTGGCAGTGAAACCCTCCGCTCGCCACAGCCCGGTCCAATGTCCTGTTTTCTGGACCATGAATTTTTCAAGATGTGTCAGCAAAAAGTCCCGCAGCTGTCTCCCAGCTCCTTGTTCCCCGCCGGACCGCTCAGCCTCATCTGGGCTATTTTTATGATCAAGGCCCTAATTTGTCTGCCTGGCAGAGGGAGATAGCGAAGACAACACAGCAAGTTGAGGATGTTGGAGATTTAATTAGAGAGAGGTCTGGAGGAGATGGGAGGTGTGTGTGTGTGTGTGTGTGTACTCGTATGTATGCGTGCATGCAGTAGGGGCTGGAATTAACTGTATATTAGCATCCATAATTTGTCATGGCACAGATCAGCTGACAGCTTGAGCATACAGCAGACATTGCAGCCTTCCTCCGCTGTATCCATTGTTTGCCCAAAGCAATGAGGCGGTGCACCTGCTCTGCCAGCCCGCCCTCAGCACCAAGCATAACAGTCCGTCTGAGGTTAATAAAATGTTCGAGGCAGATGCGGATGATGATTCCATCGCCCACACACTGAATGGAAATAAACACATCGGAGGCAAATAGGGTTGTTTGATTGTGCATACAGATGGCCTCTTTCCACACTGCTGTTTGCATCAGCCCACCTCTCCTCACCACAAAAGAAGCGCATTCACCACAATGCAAATACTTTCTTCTCTTTTTTCTCTCTCCCTTATTGCATTCAGCTCCCACTCATTCGGAGGCCTTGGATGTCTGACTCCGACTTGGCCTTGATTTCTCATCTTAATGTGCTTATAGAGGCTCGTTTCAGAACACAACGGGTCGACGGATTTTTAATGTAAAACCATTCAGCTCCGGTCGGCTAATCAAAACGTGTTGAAAGCTCGGCTCCATTGGCCCTTGCTTCATCCATATTCAAGGCTCCAGAAATAGACTTGTATTGAATCGGAGAGATATCCTGTTGACATTAAGAGGTTTGCATTTTTTCTTTTTTTTTTTAGTCGGTTGGATAGAATTAGGAATGGTCTGGTATTGCTATCATCCCTCAGTGTATGTTGTGTATTTATATAAGCATCAAACACTATTAACTGCAGCCCC
>OMLB01030730.1:0-13825 GCA_900302555.1 Myripristis jacobus | reverse complement strand
AGTGATTTAAGGAGGCCCTCTCCTGCAGTCATGCTTTTTATTGGGCAGTGAGCAATGTGGTAATGGCCAAGTTTGCATAAAAGTGCTCCCTAAAACCTTAAAACACTTGCAAACAAAGTTTTGCCATAACCTTCCAAGTTACTTTTATATAGAGAAGAGAAGAGAAGAGAAGAGAAGACTACAACATAGCATCACAGAAAACAGCAGATTGCAGTACATCTGAGAGCAGGCCCAGTGTAACCTATATAGTCATATTGTCATTGCCATCAGTTACACTCCAGAGCTTGGTTGAACAGCACAGTATTCTTACAGTGCAGTACCCACACATTTCATTCTAATGAAGGCCATGGGGCTGAAATGCATTGGACACCAAAAGTTTCAAACTCTTGACAATAAGATAAGAGAGCTTAAAGTTTTTAAATGGAAGACTCTTGTGAGTCTGTGACACCCACACGCTCTCTGGACAAAGGAATCCTGTGGTTCTGTGGAAGAGAGAAATGCCGTGGTGTAGTGTGCAGTGCAATAATTGTGTGGTACATCCACAAAGACGGTGAAACTATAATGAAATACATTTTCAACTGTAATGTAACCACCCATACCAGCCGACCTCGACCAGTGTCCTTTTACATCAATCAGGCAATAGTGTCATGTATATTCGTGTATATTCACAAGTTCATTTGCAAAAACAGATAAGTATAATTCATAACAAAAATAAACAAAATAAATAAATAATTAAACACAATGAATCGTCTACCATACGTAATGCTTCACAGAACAAACTGCCTGAATCCAAATTCCCAAATTTTGCTACATAAAAGTCTCATCTTAGCCAACTAATATTTACTAACATTTTTGACTGCTTTCATCTGGAAAAAAAAACATGATTTATAGAAAAGAATATGAACTTTGAATGATAAGTTTTTGCAAAATAACTCTTTATTCATGTTGACATATTTATTCCAACTGTGCCATAAGAGTACTGTTGGCAAGTTGCACAACCCAGGACCCAATTTGTGTAAATTTTATCTTGCCCTGGGTCCCAGGCTCATTAAACCATATTCATACACAAACCTCGCAAGCATTTTTTGCATCCCAACCCACAGCATCGGACAAGCAGCAGAACAGTAAGTAGTTTCACCATCATCATTCAAAGCAGTCTTCGAACACAGCGGAGCTCATGCTGTACCAGCACTGTACATTGATCTGCTTCAGTTTTTACAACCAATGGAGGAGGAAACAGGGATAGGAAAAAACAAAACAAGCAGAGAATCACAACGTCAATACTATGCAATCCCACAGCGCTCCGACCATCTCCTCTTCTGGCCTTCCTCAGAAAGAATCGTTTAATACAAGTAGATCTGATGTGTAGGGCTGAGTCTCCCACATCAACTAACGGCAGTTTGTCGGATAAATCTATTGATGAACTAGTCAAAACAAGGGGTGAAACTTGTATGAGTGTGCTGTTTCATGGCCGTGGTGTACCTTCACTGTTGATGTTTTTCTCCCCCACTGCGAATTCTTTAGACATTTCTTTCCCTGGATTCCCTCCGGTCTCCTTTCTTTTCTCCATCTCTCATTATCATTTCTCTGTCTGACTCTGTCCCGATCCTTTACCACTGTCTCCCTCTCCACCTCAGCTGTCTCTCTCTCAGTCTCTATGTTCCTTTCCTAAGCTCCGGTCTTTGCCTTCTTCCCTCCCTTTTTGACTCCCCTCCTCATTTCTCACCTTCTCCTCCCCTCTCTCACTTCTTGTCTACAATCCTTCCCTCCCTCTGCTAGTTCTCTCTTTCCTGGTTACGTAACTCAGTGCTTCAGAATGCCAGTGGCGGGCAGGGCTGAATAGACCCTGACAACCAAAGGATTGATGGTACGCTACTGCAGTCTTGAGACCACAAAGACTGAGAGAGAGAGAGGCAAAGAGAGAGAGCGAGACAGTGTGTGTGTGTATGGGGTGTGTGTGGGTGAGGGTAGGTGGAGGTGGCTGAGATGCAGAGAAAGATGGAGAAGGAGAGAGGACCAAAGTTGAGCTTGTGTCTCTCCAGCTGTCATTCCAGCCCACACTGCAGCAACCTGCCAACCAGCGGGCTAAGCTGTCACATCCAGGACCTTTCTGCTAGGCACACACTGACATACTGAGAGGCAGGACACTAATGTGGGGTACAGCTAACTGGCTCATGATGCTGCCAATCCTCAATACTATCGCTGTAATACTGCCAAAATAACTACTCGTTACGTTAGGCAGACTTTACATTGAGTAGCAGCAGCCAAACACTGAGTTCTGCTGTAACCCACAAGAACCACACTGGGTTGTGTGTGTCTGTAACTTGATAAATATTTAGATTTACAATATCTCAGACTGACGACTCTACTGCATTTTCAATGTAGCTAAAGGCTTGAATATATTACAGTGTTTGAGACTGACTCATCTCTCCCTTATTTCACTACAAGGAAATTGGCTGAGAAAACAAACTTATTTACAGCAACAGCCTGGAGGAGGAGTCTCAAAGTTACACAGAACCCCACACATGCACAAACACATTTGGGAGTTACATGATACAAATGCTGCTGGCCAGCTTCACTTGGACAGGTGGAGGTTAGCGGCCTTTCTGAAGGGAGAATCCATCACTGGTGCCAATTTGGCAACTATCGCTTGATTTAGCAACGTTACAGACCCCTTAGCCGATTAATTTCTCAAAAGCATCAAGCAACAAATTTAACTACTTTTCTGAACCACGGGGAAAAATGTTTGTGTTGATTTCCAGTGTATCTGGTGTGCTACTTGCTTGCATAATCCCAAGAGGTCTGACTTGCAGGGCTTCCTCTACACAACATAAACCTCCTACTGCGAAGAGCCTGGGAAGAGCACCACTGCTGTATCAAATGCATTCATAATGCAAATTAGTATATGGTACGTTGTAGTCCCTTTCAAGGACTTTTTGAGCAACCAGTAGCCACTTTCCTTGGCTGGCAAGATTGACATCACTGGTATTGAGAGGGATACTGACACTGTTTTACTTCCCCCACTCATCAGTAATGCTGATGTTCACACGTGTTTTCTGAAGAACATTGTCTTCCATATTTAGTATTGCTGGTTGATTTGCTTTTGCTTCTTACAACTTTCTGCTATTGTAATCATTTCCCTGCCCAGTGACAACTATCTTTATAGCTACAACCCAGTTCACTAGTGGTCATGCATGTGACACATTTTCACAGTAAATCTTATACACCCTAAAATGTCCCAAATGTCACTGAAAAGCTCACATGGAGATAATGTATAACATAACATTTATCCATTGTTATTTTAAAGTGGAAAGGTTATATAATGCAATTGTAAACAGCCAGGAGGCTGAGGGAGGGTATAATACTTACATACTGTAAATAAGTGTCATGAGGCAGAGTGATGAAGGTCAGAAAAATTTAATATCGCATGATTTAATATCCCATTTCAATAACGTGGTTTCAGCCTCCAGCTTATGGATGTGTGTGTGTGTGTGTTTGTGTGTGTGTATGTGTGGGTGTGTCTGTGTGTGTGTGTAGGTGGGTGGGTGAGTAGCAATGGGATACACTAGCTTTTCTCTCATCTCAGGCAGAATTCACATAGGAACACTGAGGCTCACTTGCGCTAGTTGTCCAGTCAACATTCTGTCTTTCTGTCAGTTATAGCTAAGGTCCAGTGCAGATAGCTGCTAGTTAGCTGGGTGAATTACAGACTAGTTAGCCCTCTGGGTGTCTCTTCCCTAACTCTCTCCAACCAATATTAGTACTTGTGGGACACTGCCTCTCTCTGAGTGCCAGGCAACAGGAGCCATGGCAAACCTAACCCACAAACTGGCCAGCTGGCTATAACCAGTAATTTCACCAGCTTGTTTTCACATGCTGTCAACTCTGATTTTAAGTTTTACTGGGCAACCCAGCCGGACCAGTCAGCTGGCTAGGTTCGTTGTCACTCTGCATACCACACTGCCATTCTGTCAAGGCAAACTTGAGGCATCACATAAAAGGTCTTATGTTATATGACAGGCCCTGGCTACCCAATTAGCCTGGTGTTACTTGGTTCACCAACTCTCCTTTCTTTTGCCTATTGTGTGAGCATATTTCAAAATAGCTACAAGTCAAAACTAACACTCACTGATCCAGCAACCGAGAATACAATACTAAGTGCTTGTTCTTGAGTGCTTTAACTGGCTCTGATGAACATACTGGACATAAACTGTCAATGTTTGCATTCCAAAATTCCCCAACCATTCCATCCTATATTCAACTCAGTCTAAATAAAACTGTGAATACTTCAGTGAGATCAGGCCAGGGATCCTAAATCACTACTTGTGATTGTAGGAGTTGAGAAGCCTAGAGCCCCAGGACCTCAAAACCCTCCTAGAGTGAAAAAGGCAAGCAGGCAAGTATCAAAGCCAGTGCCACGCTGTGGCCAGGAGGCCTAATGAGGTTTTTTGAGCAGCACCGATGGGCATGGATGCTGAGAGCCTGGCATTGCTCATCAGCCACCAGTCTGAGCAGGACTCTATGTGTGGATACGTGCACATACATATGTGTTTGTTTCTGTGTGGGTCTGTGCGTGTGTGTGCAATCATGGTGAAGCTCATCGACCACCAGCCTGTGCCAATATGCTTCATGAACATTGCCCAGAACTGCACGCAAGAGGAAAGGGATGGAAAAATGAAAATATGAGAATGAGAGAAGAAGACAGAAAAGAATGAGAGAGCATGAAGAGACAATGAAGGGAGAAAGGCAAAGAGGAGTGTAGAGTGGAATAAAGAAGAAAGGAGGGGGACAATTACAGAAGACATGTAAGAGTAAGATGGTGGAAAAGATGTGAAAGAAAAATAAATGAAAAAAACAAGGAGGAGACAAACAACAAAACAAGGAGAACAGAGTGGGTCAAAGAAATAAGGAAGGGAGGACAAAAAGGTAATGTGAGGTCAAAGAACAGAGGAAGAGAGGAAAGGTGGACAAGAGGGCAGGCAGTCAGGTAGATGAGGGGAACAACAGGAGACAAAGTGAGAAGAGCAAAAAGTGACAGAAGAAAGTTACAGAAGATGAAAAAGAGATAATTAGGAAGCTAGAGATAGGATAAAAGGAAAAGCAGAGACAAAAAGCAAGTGCATCACAATATGGCAAGAAAAAGAAAGCATAGACAGACAAGTGGAGAGCTATATGGAGATGGAGGGAGACTAATGCATGTGACAGGAGTTACACGCATCGCTACAGGATATAGATGTTACATCTAGAAACAATTTGATGGATGACTAACAATGAACTTTGACTTGACATGTAAATGAATATGTTCTATATTTAAACCCATAGGTAAAATGTAAAAAATTATTTGCCACCAAAGTTTTGTTGTAGTGGGGAGAAAATTATTAATCAGTGGATTTCACCCTCAACACTGTAAGCAGCTCATTGTGGAATTGTAAAATTATGCAGAAGTGATTTTGGTGCTGTTTTATAAATTGCCAAAGGAAAAGAAATAATCTGACCAGTCTGCTCAGTGTGATCCTGGGAATAATAATAGGTCATATTGCTTGAATTTGCTGAATCATAAGTATCTTTACTTGATTTCTGTAGTGAAGCTCATCATCCAAAGTCACAGAGAAGAGGAGGAATAGTTAAACCCTCTCCTCTAATGACACCATCTGAGGAGCGATGACCAAATTTGTTCTTGAGGAAAGACTGCAAAAGACTGTATAAGAATTATCTTGAAGATTTTTTTTTATTTTATTTTTTTTGCATTTCTGCTTTATTCAATGGTGACAACAAAGACAGAAAGGAAAAGCAAGAAAGAGAGAGGGGATATCACAGGGATATCATGGAGTGGTTCAGTCAAGAATTGAGCCCAGCCCTGCGTTCCAATACTCATACTACCATACTATTTAGTAGGGAAAAAAAAGATTTAGTATGTCCCAATACATAGTATGTCAGATGCAGTATGCCAAGAGTACCAGGATGTTCTACTACATCCGGTCAGATTTCGCAGTATGGATTTCAGCATGCTGCTCTGGCCATTATGACCCACAATCCTATGCACAGCGGATGTTACGTCACACACAAGCCATGCCACGCCCACATACGGACGACAACAAAACACACATATCACATAAAACTCGCTCAGTGACAGCAGAAGCGACAGGAAGACAGAAGATCAGAAATATGACAGACGACAGCGCAGTATGAAACAGCACCGGCATTTTGACAACAACATTCAAATTTGCCGCTATGGACGGCGGCGGAAGTGAGCAAGAGGGTCGGACTTCAGGGATGATGTATGTAGTGTGTCCCAATAGTATGCATACGCATGCACATTGCATACTAAACTACATACTTTGTAAGGGCAGCTGCAGTACATACTAAAAGTAAAAAGTATAAGAATGCGATATGGAACGCAGGGCAGGTTACTGGGATTAGCCTTGATCAGCCTTGAGCCATGACCCGTGCTCCACTAATTGAGCACCCAGCACTCGCTCTGCAGACTGCACAGAGTGAATTCTCACAGGCTCGGCAACAGTACATTCAGACTGCACACATGGACAAAAACATTTTTGGGAGCCACAAACTCAAAATTAAACACTTGAAGGTGCAATACAGTAACCACTTTCTTTGGGCCTGGTTTTACTGATTAAAATGTGCTGGAAGATATGTTAACCTGAAGTAAGACTGAATTCAGGCCAAACATGTACAATAGAGTACAGAAGAGCAGGGGACTTTGAGAATAAGACTGCCCTCTATGCAGATGATGTGATGCTTTTTCCCATGTAATCTGGTAAAATTGATGCCAGAACTATCATGTCTAATCAATACCTATGGAGTATTTTCAGGGTTTAAAGTAAGTGTGGCTGGCTTAGCCCCCCTATCAACACCACATTCTGCAATTCCCCATGACACGTCAAATCCACATTCCCCCTGGCATAAAAAAATAACCACTCCCACAGTTGAATCCATCAAAAAATGGACAGCCTTCTCTATATCTATGACTGGAGTAAGTATAGTGTTCAAGTCCAACATGGAGGTGAAGACAGTGTGGCTGCAGCCTCTCCAGACCACAAATATAGTGTGTTTCTGTTTGCACCCTATGGTTCAAGGAGTCTCTACTTGACTTGAAACTATAATTAAGATTAACATTTCGCCAAAGATTTTGCATCTATTTCAAGTCATGCCTCTAAGCTTTCTACCCACTTTTTGGTTGAATGAAAAAAATTATACAAATTTCAGATGGAATAATAAGAAACCAAGATTAAAGCTGAGATTGTATTTTCCATGATCAAGGGCTCACATTTCTCTAACCTTTACTGGTACTACTGTGCTGCAGAATTATGAGTTACTATATCTCGTTAAGATAATATACCCATACTGCTTTGAAATAATATTCACACTCACGCACACAAAATATTCAGAACTTGAAAAGACACACGCAACAATTCTACTGTAATTCAGTACAAAGTGTATAAATAAAAATCTTAGAAGTAATATTATATTCGTCTTCATGTTATCCACTATGGGCAATTATGTATTTCAGACCTGTCACTTATAACCCTGTGTTCAAACAGAGGGTGGAAAGGTGTTGTATGTAAAATTGTGTTTTTGTACAGCAATCAAACACATCTGAGGATCAAGCAGATCACCAATTTTGTACCCAATGTGCAGAGCGCCACTCTTACCAAATCCACTCCTTCTTGAAAAAGCAATAAAAATGATTTCTGTGGAAGAGGACAAGCATTCATAATGTTTTACTCTTTATTGCTTTCAAATTTCCAACAATTGTCTGATGAGAAAATGCTCACTTGGAGTCATGATATTGGTAAGGAAATATGGGAAGCAGGCTGGAGGGTTGATCTATGAGCTGTATGAGAGAGGAAGAATATTTGATTTAGAGATCAGGCTTTGAGTTGGCTGTGTCTCAGTGTGTCATGTTTGCTCTGTGTGAGATATACTTGTCATTTTTTTTATGTGGTGAACTACTTGGTAAAGCAAACAGTAAAGTAGGAGATTTGAGAGAATGCGATAGATAGATAGATAGATAGATAGATAGATAGATAGATAGATAGGACTGTCAATGAGTGAATATGTGGGAGAGTTTGTAGCAATAGCAGTGTGTGTGTGTGTATGATTGTTGGTGTGTGTGTGTGTGCACATGTGTGTGGTGTACACTCAGACTGTATATGTGTGTGTCTTTGTACGAGAGCACAGAGGGGCTTGTAACACAATGATGAGCACTGATGGAGCATAAAGCTGATGGGAGCCAGAACTCTCTTTCTCTGTGTCTGTGTACATCAAAGCCTCCCCCAGAAGCAGCAGCGCATACGCGTGCACAAACTGATTACACATGCCCATACACACACGCAAATACATGTGTTCATAGCACAAATACTGCCACCAAGTACACCACACACACGCACACACAAGTATGCATAAAAGTCTTATTACCAACACACACTCATATATATAGTTTCGATATACAGCACACACACACACACATACATGCACAAAGAGCTACCCTACTGTCAGTGGCACAGCAGATAAGCTGCTTTCCTCGTTTCTCATCTTGTTCCGTGTGACAGCCCAGGAGAGCTGAAACAATACAGGAAATCGGAGAGGTGGGGGAGAGAAACTGAGAAAAAAACACAGATTGAGGAAGAAAAGAGAAAAGAAGAGTGAAGTCCAATAAATAAAAAAAGAAAGAAATAGAGTTTCCATTCGATAGCACTGCAGATGTCTGGGAGGCCTGATGATAATGTTGCAGCTGCCACCTGTGCCATCACAGTGAAAACAATGAACTGCCCTGCTGCACCCACACTCACTCAAGACTGAGAGGAGGAGATGAAGAGAGGAGAGGAGAGGAGAGAGGAAGAGAGGAGAGGAGAGAAGAGGAGAGGAGAGGAAGAGTAGGTTGAAGTGCAGCAAGTTAAATGAATCAGAGAAGCAGGACGGAAACAAGGAGAGTGTCATGAACTTAAGTGCACTAATGTTACCCACCTGCTGGTGCCAAAAGACAGCCATCAGAGCGTACAGTTCTCAAAAGCAGTTAAAACAGAAGAGACAGGAGCAGGCTGGAGAATGGAGGAGTGATGGGGGAATGAGAGAAGAATGGGTAAGAAAGCTCTGCAAGGCAAGGTAATGAGACACACTCTTCTCCCTCAACAACTACTGCCAAGGTGCATTTGCGAAAGATATTTAACCCCAGCTGCTCCAGTGAAGCTGCTCAGCTGCCAACAGTAGTGCATTGGTGTGGTACTCAGCAGCTCCAAGTGGCAAAGTGTTTCTGTTTGAATACTTTGCTGAAAAAAACAAAGGGAAAAGTGCCCAGTCAACATTCTGTGTGAAAAATGTGGAAACTCATCTCCTTAGGTGTACATATCAATATTTGGGGTGTGACAACACAACAGCTATCCGGTCTGTATCTGGTCACAAAACTACCACCTGAAATTAGTTTGATGTACTGATATGGAATTAGTGTCATTATTTTTCTTCCTCTCCCTAATTATGCACCACTGTATTTCTCCACAAGTAATTAACAAGATTGAAGTGCTCTGAGGAAGTCTCAACAAATTTCCACCTTAATGTTGTTAGAGTGAGTAACAATACAGATTTAATAACATTAATCTGCAGCACAGCTGTCCCATAGTTGAATAGAAGATTAAGATGAAAATCCCACATCCCTGATTTTCTCACCACAGTGTTCACAAAAGACATTATGTTCAAAAACTTTTGCTTTTGCTTTTGATTTCTCAAACATGTGGTTGTTTATCTATGTATGTATGTATGTATGTATCTATCTATCTGTCCCATACATTATTTATACAGTGCTTTGTGCAAGTATTCACTCCCCTGGGACTTTTCCACATTTTGCAGTGTTACAACCTGGAATTCTGCCAATCTGCCAATAACTAGCATACCTCTGAAATAATTCAAGTCATAATCAATGAACACAGAATTTGAGGATTCTTTCAGGGCAGCAGATATTTTTGTGTGTTTTGGCCTTTGTAAGAGGCAGCAATGATTCAGAACCAGAAAATCTACACATAGCACCATGAAATTACTGAGGCTCTTATCTGAAAATGCCTGAAAATATGGTTTCTTATTCATTGTTGTGGAAGGTTGTCTGAAGACACCAAAAACTAGTGTCTTGGTTCCTTCCTTTTTAGCTTTAAGAGAGATTTGTTCATGTTCCCAAATCTGGATTGAAATTTTTAAGTTTGAGCAGATATTTGAATTCTGTTTTTTTATGGTGGATTTTCTCTTTCACTGGAGGAGAACAATAACATTAAAGTAAAGCCAAAAAAACTGTATGTGGAGCCTTGCAGCCTATAGTCTGGGCAGTGAGGAGACAAAGTGCTGCAATACCACAGGGTCTTCCTACTGCTGAGCTCAATACACACACACACACACACACACACACACACACACACACACACACACACACATGTGAGAGAGAGAGAGAGAGAGAGCAGAGAGAGAGAGAGAGAGAGAGAGAGAGAGAGATAGAGAGAGAAAGCCAGTACAATAGCAAAGCACCTGCTCTGGGATCAGTTCAGAAATCAGTTCAGCTGGGAGCTTTATCTACAATATGATGTGTTAAACTGTACCAAGTTCAGCATTTCAAAGAGACAGAAAACAATTTGCTTAGGGACAAAGGGGTGTAGCATCCTCATCATAAGCTAATATTATTAAATGCAGCCATCTTTCTTGAGCAGAGGTTGTTAGTAGAACATAAATGTTGTCTATAAACAAACTCTGCGACGAGAAGCTAAAAGGGATTGCCATTTGTACAGCTCCTGGAAAGAATCCAGAAACACATCATTTTTCCAAATGAGACACGTTTTACAAATGAGGTTGGATGGGGAAAATGAGTTTGCAAGTTATTTTGTTCTAATTATGTTTTAATGAACTATTTTTGTTCTGAATAATTGAATCTTTTGTCAAATAAAAGCCGCAGAGATCATTAGCCTACATTCTACATTGGTATTGTCATTGTTTCTGCTGTGTCCCATTTTTAGCCTTGTTGGGACTTGTTATATGCAGATACATTTAAAGATAGCACTTAAGTGATTGCACTGGTCTAGCACTTACAGTGGCCACAGACCAACCAACCTCACTGGGACGATTATCTTAACAGCCAGAGGACAGTAACTGCTATAATACCAAATATGAGCACAAAGGGGAGTTGAGCTTCTTTTTTTTTGGTTGAATTTGGAAAAACAAGACAGTTTATTTACAAAGCCCTTAATCACAAGCATGTTTCAAAGGACTTTCCAGAGAACAAGCCTAGATGTAACTATCCATCACAACACAAGAAAATGCAATGCAATATGCAACAAAAGGAAAATCAGGGAACCAAACACAGCACAAGCCACAAAATAGCATGTTCAAAAGACACAGCAGGTCTGCATAACCTGCCTTGTCTAGTCTAGCCTGCCATCACCAACCTTTGATCCTGAGTGAAGATAAAACTCCTAAGGCTTATGAGGAAAATAAAATACAAGCTCGTGCAGACTAAATCAAAGAGGAATTCTCCCTTAGGAGGGCTGGATGTGCAATAAGTGCTGGGACAATTAATGAGAAATTAATGGGTAATTATGAGACTGGTTAAGTGGCATTTGAAGGCATTTGTCTATTCAAACAGACAAAAAAAGTAATAAATATAAACTCAAGTAATATGTAATATGTAATATTAGAATAACATCACATCCTGTTGGGGTCTTAATTGTTCCTACTGGGACTTTCTGGGGGGTAATGACTGGCTTCCTGTGCACTGCCTTGACAATTACATGGCTACTGACCAAAAGCAATCAAAAACATTGAATTTGACTGGATTTGATACAAATTTAAGTCATTTTTAAGAAAGAAAAAAGAAAAAGAAGCCAAAAACTCTGTGCTGCATTCATGGGCTATACTGTGGCAGAACTGCAACCACAGCAAAGCAAACAAATGTGGTAAGATGGTTGTTCATCTGCTAATCAAATCAACCAAGCAATCAAAGGTTTTGTGCTCTCTGAATAAACTTTAATTAGTATTGGAGTAATCCTGTATGTTTCCCACCTAGATTACCTGGGTGTTTGTCTGAAGTATTAGAGGAATAAGATCTTCTAAACTAAAGGTATTGCTAATTACTTTCATTTGAAATAAAAAAAAACAACAACTGGTCTTCTTGACTGTGGAGAAATTTGATTACATTTGAAACAGCGGTTTGTTATTCAGGAATAACAGTGTGAGGAATGTTTTCACTGACCAATCAGGACTGAATATTCAACAAATCTGTATGATAGCTTTGCTATGAGCGGTTAACTTCAAAGCCATGAGCTGGCCTGAGCAAGTTACTAACCCTGGCATTTCAGACATACGCAGATCAACAAGGACCTCATGAAAATCCTACAGTCTCATGGTAACATCAGCACATGTAGAAGCTTCATGCTAGAAGAGATGTTTTCATATTGAAAGCCACACTGGTTTAGTCAAGCAACATATGTGGGGCATGGATTGAGTGATGCAGAAAGATGAGATGACAAAGATGAGTTGATAAAAAGAGAAAGAAAGAAAGAAATAGAAGAGCTCTTGTCCTTCATGGCTCCTTGGAGGGGATCTGTCAACTGCCACTTCTGGCCTGTGTACGTGCATTCGTGCACACACCTGAAGATGTCATGTCTCATATCTCTGAGGATCTCGGGGGCCTGAAAGCTAACCCCAACTCTGTCTATCTGTCTGTCTTTCACTGTCTCTCTGTATGGAATGGATGGAAAACCTGCAGCAGAGAGTACATGGAAAGAGCAAGGATACAAAGGAACGACAAAGAGAGAGGACAAGAAAGGACAAGGAAGAGGATATGAGTTTATGAGCATATAGCACTCATAAGGGAAAAACTGAAAAAAGAATAGAAAAAGATAGACAGACAGAGAAAGGATTCATGCTGTGATCAATTATCCTCATTGTATCTTCTGCGCCAGCCTAGAAAAGAGCCGAGGGAAGGCAAGTACCGGAACCAGAGGTGTGCACAGGCGCACACATGCATGCACACAGAAACCTGTGTGCAAACCCAGACACCAAATCAAAAAGACTTAGGGCGGCAATGTTTCTCAAATTTCATTTCATTCCCCTGAAGTTCTGATGACAGGGACAAAAAAAAAAAAAAACACAGAAAAATTACAGCCAATATTGAAAAGGAGGTTGTCAACCTCCCAGTTTATGGAGCTAAATGTGGGTACAGACTGTGTGCAGAGAACTTTCCACTTTGTACAAAACTGTGCAAAGCTGGAATGAATTTATCTTTCATGAAAAAAGACAATTATGTATGCATTTGATTTTTGATGAAAGTGCCCTTAAGATTCAAAAAATAATACCCTAAAAATGTGGTTCATGGAGGCAAAAATAGCTTTACATGCAGAGAGATTATTTCCTACACTGAAATCCACCTGTTAAACACAACAAACACAGGGACACACACACAAAAAAAACAGAACACACAAAAACACATACACACTGAAGACAGCTGAGGCAAGTGAGTGTCAGGCCAGGCTGTTCTTGTGAGTGATACGAGGATGTTATAATAAAATTGTAATAATATTGATCCAAGGGGACACACACACTCACTTGTATAAACAATTCATCACCAAGAATAAGCGGGCCATACATGGAGACAAAAGAGGAGGTCAGAAATGAGGAGGCACTCAACTTTTCTTCACTTGAACTAAACCAACGACAGGAAAAGACAGGAATGGAACGAGCGATCCAAGGTTTCATGACTTTACAAAACACACACACACACACACACACACACACACACACACACACACACACACACACACACACACACATACACACA
>OMLB01030702.1:25687-57487 GCA_900302555.1 Myripristis jacobus | reverse complement strand
GTGAAGCATGGAGGAGGAGGTGTGATGGTGTGGGGGTGTTTTGCTGGTGACACTGTTGGGGATTTATTCAAAATTGAAGGCACACTGAACCAGCATGGCTACCACAGCATCCTGCAGCGACATGGCATCCCATCCGGTTTGCGTTTAGTTGGACCATCATTTATTTTTCAACAGGACAATGACCCCAAACACACCTCCAGGCTGTGTAAGGGCTATTTGACCAAGAAGAAGAGTGATGGAGTGCTGCGGCAGATGACCTGGCCTCCACAGTCACCGGACCTGAACCCAATCCAGATGGTTTGGGATGAGATGGACCGCAGAGTGAAGGCAAAGGGGCCAACAAGTGCTGAACACCTCTGGGAACTCCTTCAAGACTGTTGGAAAACCATTTCAGGTGGCTACCTCATGAAGCTCATCGAGAGAATGCCAAGAGTGTGCAAAGCAGTAATCAGAGCAAAGGTTGGCTATTTTGAAGAATCTAAAATATAAAACATGTTGTGAGTTATTTCACACTTTTTTGTTTACTACTCCATGTGTTCATTCATAGTTTTGATGCCTTCCGTGAGAATCTACAATGTAAATAGTCATGAAAATAAAGAAAAAACATTAAATGAGAAGGTGTGTCCAAACTTTTGACTGGTAGTGTATGTATAAAAATGGAGTCTCTATGGTTACGTTCAGGGTTGGGTGGAGGGTAGTGCAGGGGTGGTTGGAGTCAAAGCATGAAAAAGAATAAGCATATAAAGTTTATGCATATAAACTCATCAGAAGGCAGGAATTAAGGTGCATGAATCTTTAAACCTCCTGCTTTGTTTTCAAAAAGCTCCGTATCTCTTAAGGTTGGGAAATGTGCTCGTGGGAGTTGAATCAGTATTGTATGTTATTATCAAGCAGAAAAAGAGAGCAGCAAAATGGACATTTATTTATATGAAAATGCTGCAGATTATTACTTGAGGTATAAGGCTGTAGCGTTGCAGAAATGACATTCCATGAGAATATATGTGGTGATCAGGCAAAAACAGTATGGCGTCTGGAATTGGTTCCACAGGAGACGACTGAATTATACCTATGGATTTTGCCCATTTATAGTCAATACACAGCGAAAAAGTTAAGAGAAAGATCTTATGGGAGATGTGATGGAGCAGTAGGGAGACATTCATACAAAACACATGGCTGTGTTACATTTCCTGTGGAGGAACATAAAGGACGAACACGCAGAGTCCGAGATGTGCAATGAGAAGGTAAAAAACATATTTCGAGGCCACCATTTACTACTAACTCGTGGCCATGAGCTATGACTCGTTCCCTCACCTTAACTAACCCGTTCCCATGTTCCCATGGAAATGCTTGCTGGTAAGGAAGTAGGTCTGCAGTTCATATGATGCGTGGTAAGGATGCAACTCTGCACCCAGACCTGCATCCCAGAAAGGGAACACACTTATTTCATGGGCAGGAATGAACTAAAACGTGGGAATGAGTTAATTAAGCTGAGGGGACGAGTTCTTTCTCGTGGCCACAAATTAGTACATATTTTTCCCCTCTCATTGCAGCTCTTGGGATCCGCACAAACAAAACACACAGCTTTGCCTGTATTTGCAGGTGGTTACATGTCATTTAAACCCTGTGTGAAGCCCGACAGTCATCCTGGGAGCGGGTCCAAGTTCTGGAGATATTTTGGCCAGTAATGTCCTGTCATGAAAAAAGTTTAAAGGTGGAAGCCACCATCTCTGTCCTTCCTGCGCCGACGTTTCAAGCTGCGGGACGCTGATAATGTTGTTCACTTGGAGCATAAATACATGTCACATCTGGTGAATAAAATCTTTCTCGCCAGATAAAAATGAGTTTTGACACTATTTATCGAAATCGTGTCGGGTGAAGTTAAATGCATAATTGAATGAACTGTTGGGTCAAGCTTCTTCACTTTGATTCGTCACTGGTCTGTCATGTCAGGCTTATATTGAACGGCTGCCTCGGAGGTATGAAAACAGATAGAAATGGAGGAAGAAGAGGAGTTGACATCCTGAAGGTCATTATGTGCTGGGAAAAAAAGGAGAGAGCAGGCTTTCGTGTGTGACTAACCCTTCATGTAATGTAATTCGTACAAATGTTCTGTGGCAAAACTCTGGATAGTGCCGTGCCACACGCACCCGGATGCCAGACATGCTTACAAAAGCACACAAACACACATACACACACATTTGTTTTACTATATTTGTGGGGAAATTGCATTGCATTAATTCATTCTCTACAGCTTTTCCCTAATCTTAGCCTAACTTTAACCCAACCCTAATTCTAACCGTAACCCTAAGCTTGACTAATTAACTAATAAACATGTTTGTCTCCCTTTGTGAGGACCATGCGAATGTCCTCACAAGAACGGTGGCTCCTCAATAGCTGGTCCTCACAAATGTGGCTAAACAGGCCCACACACACACACACGCACACACACACACACACGCGCGTGCACACACAAACTCAAACTTTATCATTCTCCTGGCATATCAGTCCCTTATCTTTCAAAACACACTCACAGTTGTGTTCCATGTCCCAGTGATGGAATTCTAAAGAAGGTCAACCTCTGGAGAGTACTTTCGGCCACAAAGATAATCCACTTTGATGAATCTGTTCACATTCTCAAAGTGTCATCCTTAAAGCCTTTTGGAGGCGCCGACTTCCACCTTGATATGAAATAGCTGCTTCATAAATCATCTCCGCCGGCAAACGTCGTTGTGCTTTACGACACGCGAACCGGAATTGAAACTTGTCGGGAATGACAGCCTGATCTGTTGTAGATGTTACACTGAAGGCTACTTACACCCTCGATGTTCAAAGGAAAAAAATCAGCTGTCAAAAACAAGCCAGGCTGGTGACATCGCTTTTGTTTGTGGGATTGTTTTCTGATTTGGTGGTTAATTTTTGTCGCTCGAGTGTAGGCGACGATGATCAAAATATTTCCTGCACATCTTTTGTTAGTTATGAGAAAAAGAAGGAACTCGACGATTTAAAACGGCATCGAGAATTGTCACATTTTGGTGTCTGGTGACTTTCCCCCGATGTCCAAATTTCATACAGATAACCAGATGAAACGCAGATCTCTCAGAGAAAACAGCCGCCTCGGTCGACCATCAACACAATGCATCTGCAAGACATTATGTTTTGAGTAAGCTCGCTTTTTCCCTGACTCTCCTAATGCTACAGCGATTGCTACCGTTATTGCTCTCTCCGTCTACATCTGATATCAAAAGGAAATCATGACCTGAAGTAGAGGCAGATGAGGCAGGTTGACAAAAAGCCGATTCAACAAAAAGCATTACTTTTTACACAGCGGTACATTTTTTTTTTTTTTTTTTTTTCAGATTGAGTTCAGCCTTGTTAAAATCGCTGGTAAGGGGTGAGTTAAGCCCTGTCTGGACGCCTCTGTCTTATGTCGGCGCTATTGTTACTGCTGCTTCTCAACACCGAGGCACTGGACACGGGATGTTCTGTAAACCCTGCTGCTCTCTGTTGCAAATTAGATGTCGCCATCTCTCCCGGCTCCTGTCTGGCCTCAAAATCTTTGCTCGACGAAAGGTTTTCTCTCCCACTTGACTGAAGCGAGCGTTGGAAGCGATTTTTCCCCTCTTGCTTTTCATTCGCATTCCGCCAATCTGCCAGAAAATCTCTGAAACCTTTAACAACATTAGTCCTGCAAGAGAAGCTTCCTCTTTTGTGCCATAAAGCAATCGACCTTGCTGAAGTTCAACCTTGTGGCACACAATGCAAGACGCAGACAAGCTCGCAGACGTCTTGGCGATGGTCTTGTTTGTTTAATAAGCTGCGATACAAATGCCTCCGGCTTACAGTGGTCATGATTTACTACCATTAAAATTCTAGCATCTTTCACCTCATCTCAAAACACACATTCATGTCCAGTTTAAATATGTGAAATACTGTTAGAGGGATGGTACACCGACATTAACAACATGTATTCCTTATTTAACCTTTGTCCTTGAGCACTATCTTTAAAAAAACTATCCAGCAAAGCGAAAAAATATTGCGGTCCAGATGTGTGAAAGCAGCTTTTAACCTGCAACAAAACTGCCTGTTTGACCTGGGAAAAATCAGCTTGTGCATAGACAGGACAGACTCGTGCAGTTTCTTGTTTTCTATGCTCAACGATGATGCTCAAAGTCCAATTTCATGAGAAATTACATATTCTTTATTTCCTATTGCTTTAACTAAATTAGTCTTGGTTATACTGTACACTTTATTGAGCAGATTGCATCAAAGCTTTCATATATAAATGTATTTTTTATTCAGTGCATCAAACCTGACACCAAACAACCTCCTCATAATCTAACCCTCAATTTCTTCTTTCTTATCTTTCAATTCGATACGATGCACAACATTTTAAAATAGAACGAAAATGATGTGTTGCTCTCAAAGGGCTGTTACATGAATAACTGGGAATAAAAAAAAAACAAAAAAACAACCTTGTGATGCAAACAGGCTTTTAGAGAGACTCAAAGCGATGCTAGCAAGCTAGCTGTAACCTGCAGGCCCACAGCCTGTGCGTATTAGCGGGGATCAAAAATGAGTGTACAAGTCGTTTCGGGCAGATGGTTTTTAAACTCAGCTCCGAGGCATCGGCGGTACGCACTGACCCGCCTCGCTCGCTGCTTTCCGTCAGTCGAGCCAATCAACACAAAGACACGAGATCACCATCCTGTCAATAAACCTCAATAAACATTTTCATTTCATTCGTTTATCATTTCCATAAGGAATATTTGAGGCCCGTCACTAATCACCAATAAACCATGGCCGCATTTTGAGGAACTATTTTAGTAGCCTTACCTAATTTGAACACTTGAGTGAAGTCAGTATATCTCCTCCTAAAGATGGAGATACAGTAAAGCTCAAAAAAGCCAGAGAGCAGGTCAACTACAGACCATGATAAGCGCATTAGACAGCACATAACATGAGTCACTCCCAGTTTGAGGACAGCGGCGCTCACGCTCGACGGTGGAAGTGCCGGCTGCCCGCTTGACACTGGGAAGCAGCACTGTACATTCTGAGAGAGCTGCACAGACACACGGCTGCCTTTCTTTACTGAACTCCAACAGTCACATTCAGTAGTCAAGGGCTTTATTTGTTCGTTGGGTATACAGTGAAATGAAAAGGTACAAGCACAAGCACTGTGCAAACAACATAAAATCATAAAAAGCACTAAAAATAACATGAAGGTCAAGAAAAAAAAAAAAGATCTACCTATAAGCAGTTTCAAAGAATATACAGTTCCAAGAGAGCTGTGCAATAAAGGTGGAAATGATGAGCATATTATATATATCATTTATTGCATATAATTTGCTATAGCCTCTCAGCATAGAAATTACAATCAGTTATGATTAATAAGCAGGAGGTGACATTGGCCCCACAGGACCAAGGATTTTGTCTGCACAACCTCGTGTTACTTGCCTTTGTATGCACTTGATCTTAATAAATGAAAAAAGAAATCAAATAAGGCGTGTGAGGAGCCTTCTATTCAACAATAAAAAATTTTTTTAAAAAAATCCAAAACTACAAGAAAAGCCACAAAGTGTTTTGCACATTTCAGGCAAAGATAGATTTAATTGAAAACTGGACTTAGTTAATCAGTGAAACAGCTTTATTCATGTCAGCGTTTCACAGCATTCTGAAATACAATTAACAGTTAATGTGGGCCCAATCTAAAGCCCATTAGTCATACTTATGGTGCTGCCATCTACAAGCATGTTGATATTATTATCGCTGAACATTACTGCCCAGGATTTCCATAAGCTATCAATGAAAAAGCATGGCACTCCTGTTCCAGTAACAGACGGGTGAGCGTGACGGTCCTCTGCTGGACGAGCGGATGTACTGCAAGGCTTGCGGTGGCAATCGAACACGCTGTTACAACACAACGAATCGAGCTCGTGTGCATCTATAGGGGCATGATAACACAGATTAAAGGGTGGCACAAACTCGGCTCTCCCGGCCCCGGCGGTGGTCGACAGCAGTAAACATTCAATAAGACAGACTGCCCTCTTACAGGGAGTAAGAGCAGCACATTTGAATGCTGAAATTTACCGAGGCAGTAGCTGTACGCGCTCTGATGGTTTTGTGGCACTCTTTGGAAACGCATCGCCTGCGGCGGTGCTTTGTTTCCGGAATGTGAAGTTTTATATTTCATTCGGCAGCTTTTTTGCAGTTATCCTGAAATGTAATTTTGAGTTCGTGTCAGAATATCTCCTGCTGAGCGCTGTTAGGGATATGTAATCATTCACTGATAAAAAAAGAAAAAAAAAAAAAACGAATCAGCATGACAAAATAGGGTCTTTATTGTGGGTCTGACTCATGGCAGGAACCAGTCACTGCTCAGAGCCGGCTGGCCAGACGTCCTGGTATTCTCTGTGTTCTATAAAACCATTAATATGATTTGGGCCCTTGGCAGCCTTCTCTTGTCTTTAATGGGAGTGTAAAATCAATTTTAGCCAGTTAGTGTGAAACCTTCCCATTATTACTGTGGTCAAAGGTTGACTTTTTGGGGTTCTTTTTTCTTTTTCTTCTCCTTTTTTTTCTGCTGTGTGTTACTCTGAGCTTGTACATGTTTTATAGTTAGCTCCTTTATTTTCCCTTTCCTCCATGGCCACAAATAAACCAGGGCTGCAGCGGATTAGCCATTATTAGGCCATGCAAAAAAGAAATTCTTGTCATGATTCATTAACTAATACACAGTATTTACCACACATAGTGATGATCCAGCCATTCCACTGGGCAACAAAATGTTCGATGTTTGAGGAGGCTGTGGAGTTACAGCAACAAAAGACAGACAATTTTTGCAATTCATTTTCCTTTTTTTTTAAATTTTTTTTAACAAACAGCTTTGGTTAATGCTACCGCTGCTTAGACAGGCTCACTATGTGAAATCAACTTCATTCCGTCCTGGCATTTTAACAGTAGCACAAGCTGGCGCATTATACAGCATAATCAATACTTGAGGAGGGTGATGACACAGTGTCACTGTTTGGATAACACACTGGGCAAATGCTTTTGTTTTCGTCTCAGACTAATCAAGTAGCCTCGACACAGTTAGGCGGGCTGGCTAAGTCAGTCAAGAGTAATCAAGACCCCGCTGAAGTCATCTCAGGCGAAGAGATGAGACGGGATGGGAGGGGTGCGGAGCGGCGACCACCGCTACCACAGACACGCCCTACTGTGGATGAGACGATCTGTCTGCTGGAGACGAGCCAGCAGACGCATTCAGCGCAGTGCCCGGGCTACTTCTGAGGCAGGGTATGTGGGAATTCACTTTCCTTTGACACCAGGCACACCACGGGCTCTGGCAGCACAGCGACGACTTGGCCGACGGTGGGAAATCCAAGGCAACCGCATGCCTCACAAACATCCCCGTTGACAGGGTTATTCCCAGTAGCTCCGTTCCCAGCGCCATAATTTCCTCTTAATCCCTGAAAGACCCTCTCTGTCCCTCCTAAAACCGACGCATGATGTCTAAGCAAAGCCGCGAGAGACAGACACAGAGCCCCCATGTTCAGGAGGCCTATTATGTTTATTGCTGGATTTGTTTCAATCAAGGACACAGACGCAGTCGGGGAGAGAAAAGCAGGGCACACATGCAAGATAAATCAAGGCAGGAAGTGTACGGGTTCAAACAAGGCGATGCATGCCCCCATTCATACATATGGATACGGTGGTTTATTTATGACAGAGTGACGAAAAACAATGTAAACATGCGCTCCAAGATACACTCACGCGGATACGGAAATCTTCATGACCTATAAATGCCACTCCAGGCTTTGCCAGGTAGCCAAACCAGGTCAGGGCTTACTTTCCTTTCAAGCCTCTCCTCAGATGGGTGAGCTTTTTTAGAAAAAAAATGTTTTTGAAATGATTTTACTGTGGACGGATGCGTTGTTTCCCTCCATACATTTTCTTCAGAGGAAAAACAGAGCAGAACAACCTCTGTTTTATTAAATATGCCCATTTTTCATGTAAAAATTCGGCTGAGCCTCTATTGCAGGCCACTGTCTATGAGACATGCATTTAGTCCTCTAAGTACTGCCACACATTCTAATTAATGAGTACAGAGGCAGAGTATGTGCTTTAAAAATAGCTTCCCTACAGATTACCATAGAGAGTTGCAGTGCAAGTACAGGTAGAGGAATAGCTTGTGGTATGAACTTTGTAAAAGTAACACATACACCCTACTATGCTATTAAAGCGTACCTCTGGTTTTTTTTTTTCGCTTTTTTAAATCTGCCTATCATATAATTAATGTTAAAAAAGATCAGTAGACTAAATGCTAATATTATTCAGTGAAAATAAAAGTATTACCCATTTTCGCTGCACACTGCAGTCAAAATGTGCTTTAACAGGTGACTTACAATGCCTTCAAGGTAGCAGAAACCTTGCGATCACACTTTGGAGGGGCAGACATTTCCTCATCTGTGACAAAACTTGAGTGTGCAGCAATTTAATGGATCAGAGTTCTGTGCATGGCAACAGATGGGGGTCTTGCTGGCATCCCCCTCATTACTGGGCCTCCAAGCCCTCCTCTTTCCCATTGCCACCTGTCCAGCAGGTCTAATGTTATTCTCGCACCTGGGCAGGCCATCACAAGCTATCATCAAAGTTGTGCTCTGAGGGCATCTAGTCTTTCTGCAACATGTCACAGCGCATAGAGAGAGAAGTGATACGCATTCACCTTGAGACGGCCATCCGCAGATTACAGTTACTGGAAAGCATTTTAATGAGCCTGTACAGTGCACGTGTCCTAGCAACAATACGCGTGCATGCATCATGGTATAGCGGTTTTTGAATAATTTGGGAACAGGGCTTCATAAAGTCAAGAGTGGAAATTCCCCCCGGCTAATTGTGGGGGCACATCCGCGTTTCTTTTACTTATTTACGGAACATGCATTTCTTCAAGCCATATGTGGGCACAAACTTAAAACTTCTTATCCCTGAACATGAGTTTAACTGAGCCAATCATTGAACGGAGCAGCTGACAATGATTCAAATGGGCTGCAACAATGCTCTCAGAAGCAGCTGAGAGATCCATATGTATGAAGATAACTGTGGCATCAAACAGCTGAGTCCACTTGTTTATTTCTCTCCAAACAAGAAACTTATAAAGAGCTGGCCATGCCTGCCTGGTCTTCATGATTATTCCCTTATTTTGTATAATCAACAGTCTTGGATATGAGTCATCCAACTAACCACCTCTCTTCCTTCCTCTCTCTCTCTCTCCTTCTCCCTCTGAATTTCTTGCAGTTATTTTTTATCTTTGCAGGGGTGTCATCCTTTACATATTACCTTTGCACTAACAGTAGAAACACTATAATAAAAGCACATCCAACGTATATGCTTTTTCATAATATCAAGCCGCGCGATAAGAGATTTGCCGAATCCTTGCAAAATGGATATCAGCGTTCTACTTATTGCGCTGGGCTTTTTGGAGGCTGGGCTGCATGTGGCAGTCAACGCCGTTCATCCATCATGTGTGATCTGTTGTTTTTGCCTAGATTGCCACAGATATCTCCAGCTCAGAACAAACGCCTCATCTGTCATCAGGGCACGGTTGCACCATTTCGGTCTGTCCACCTTAAATGATGCCTGCAACGGGCTGAACCCGATCCAAGGGTATGAGGGGGAGACTCAAGTTGTTAAAATGATTTCTTTGCCTGCACTGAGCGGTACAGCTTTGCCTATGGACAAGCGGTATGCACTTCTTCACTGGTTGCATTAACATATCTCTCTCCAAAGCTCCTCTTCAGCGCAAGGTCTGGAAGTTGATTAAAGCCGTGTTTGCTCGGAGGCAGAGAGAACAAAGGTTTCAGAGAGCTGGTGGGGAGCACAGTATCTGCGCGGCTGCCATTAAAAACTGTAATATCGGTTTAGCCTCCTGGACCCCAGCCATCAATAAGAAGGTCTTCATGACTGACAAAGGCAAACAGGCAAACAGCAAACAGCTCACAGGCACAATCCCACCTGATAAGGCCCATAACCTCATTCACTCTTCACTGGAGGAGTTAATCAAGTCGGGCTGACATCATGAACTGAGATAATGCCAATAAATACCATTTTCTCACACCATGTTCAATAATTATAGTCCTCTAATCCACCAATTGCCTGGGTCAAAAGGTGAAGACTTGGGACGCTGTTTAAAGATAAGGCTCTGCATGTTCATTACTGTGATCACATGGAAACTGTTAGGGGTTCTTTTTTTTTTTTTGCTCATAGGAGTTTGATCCATAACGTATTGCAATGGCAACTTCCTATTCATAATGCATTAGTAATGTAACTGTTGCCAACACTTCTTTCTCTCTATGGTGCAGCACTGAAGAGAAAGTGGAATTAGCTTTGTTTATCCCAAGTAACTCTAATGGGTCTTGCAGGGGCTGTTGTTTGTATTGGACTATTCTCCCTTTATTCAATTATGTATTCATGGCTTTACTCTACACTCCAGAGGAAATAGGAAATATATAACTATTGACTGCTGTTGCCAGGGCTAGCTTCTCACATTTTCAATACAACAACTTCAGCATGTTCTGATTTCAGCCCCCTGTCCAAACAAGTGTCTTTTTCACTCGCTTCTCTGCCTCCTGTGCAATGTGTAATTTTGCGCTGTCAAAACTGATATCTATGACAGTCTTGCTGATAGTTCCTTCATAGACTAACAATCATCAGATTTGCTCATGCCCCCATGTTGACAGAAAAACAAGAGCTTCAATTTTATCAGCATTGTCAGTTCAGCAGTCATCCCAGTCAAGCCACAGTAAATGCCCTTGACTACAAAACACTCTTCTGTGCAGGCTATCATTCATGTGTTTGTTTACTACACGCTGCGAAAGGACGGGCATGCCACGATGCTTACCCTGCTTTTATTAACCCACCTTCACTCTAACATCTCTGCAATTAAAAAAAAAAAAAATCACTGCAAAAATCCTACATTATTACAAGTCATTTAATCTCATATTCAGTCTTAAAATCTTGTTCTGCTTCAAACGAGTGAAAAAAAAAAAAAGCTGCCAGCTGCCAAAAAAAGCTCCCACTTGTTTCCAAAGGAATTTCACAGTTTTTTCAGGAAACAAGTATAAATTTGCTGAGACAAGGTAGAAGAAGGCCGATCAGCCCGTTCGTGTCAAGAAAATGATCTGATTCACAAAAAGGAAATTCTGGAGATAGGTCGGTTAGCGTTGGAAACAGGTGGGACCATCTCATCCTGCTCGGTCGGTTCTTCCTCACTTGTTTTAAAGGAAAAAACACGATTTCCAACACTGAATATGGGACTAAATGGCTTGTTAAGATGGATATTTTTTGCAGTGCACCTTCGGCTAATGTGTCTGGATTGCTGTGTGTCTGCAGTGATGGATGCATGACGTGGGAGGGGGCTGTTCACACACCACAGCTTAAGTATCATTTCAGCCCCCGGGGAGCAGGGAGAGCTGGGGTGGGGTGTTAGATAAGTGATGTCCCTGGCGGAGCCCTCCATCACACTCCTCGCAAGATGGACAGAGAGAATACTCTTCCTCTGCAGAGATTGATTGCCCGGAGTTGGCTGTCGGGAGAGATTAACCTTGTGAGCTTGGAATTGTAAGGTTCTATCTGCGTTCAGACTAGTTTTGATATATTGGGCATTAAAGTTTTCACACCCAAGGTGGTAAATCTAATATGTAGAGTAATTACATTCTATTGCTTATCAAGGCTAACATCCTAAAGTTGTCTCAAGCTCCAATATCAAAATGCGGCGACGTGCAAAGAGAATGCTCCTTGCTGAACTCCTCGGTGGTGGTGGGGTGTTGCAAGGTTGTAGCATCCACTGCACACATTTTTTATTACATTTTTTATTGTTTTGGTGGGTTTTTTTTAAATAAAAATATTAATATGAATGAATGAATGCATGATTCATTTTCGTGTCTGGCCATTACACAGCACATTCCTTACAGGATTATTCAGACACATTATAAAAGATACAAATTCTATTATCAACATGTTGACACACAAAATACTGTTACTACTACTGCTAGTCATCATCATCATCATCATCATCTAAAATAAATAAATAACTGACAATGAAAAATGTCAACTTCAATTATTGGTTGTTTAAGAAAGTTTTAATTCTACATCATTATTATTGTTTGATATTAGAGTTTAGTGCAGTTTTCCTGAATACTTTAAAGGCTGTGACTAAATGACCATGAACCCCTTTTATTAGAGAGTAAAGAAATAGGAAATCAACATCTCTGTATTGTTTTCGCTATTTTGCAGAATTCCTCATGAAATCTTTGGGAGAGTTTGCAAATTCCTAAAATGCATATATTCAGCATCTGCATCATTTATTAGAGATTCATCTCTTTGCTCTGTGGTGTTTGGGGGAGAGATGTTCTTGTTTGCAAACTTTTGTTCTTATTTATGAGCGGTGCCTCATCTAATGACCATGACACCCCCTGTTGTTCTTACCAGTCATGAGCTTACTCTGAACCACATCAACATTTTTACAGTAAACGATTATTCCATGATGCATGATCATTTCCATGAGTAATATCTGCAACTGTGTCTTTTCAAACATCACATTTTATGTTCCAGTGCATGATAACCCTATGGTTTTGTAACTTCAGAACATGTTTAATTTTCATCACTTTCATCACTACATATATATATATATTTATATATATTTAATTCCAACACCATGGATTATATGCTTTTTTACATGCTTTAAATAGATAGATAGATAGATAGATAGATAGATAGATAGATAGATAGATAGATAGGTAGATAGATAGATAGATAGATAGATAGATTTCTCAGTGGTATGTGCCATTGTGTTCTCATTATTTGCTCTTAAACACACTATTTGTACATGCCCTTTTCAAGGGGGCCCACAGTGAGGGATCAAACCGGATCTCATCCCTGTTATTTTTCAAATGTCACAAGTGCCAATTTTCCCCCTGGGGATGCATTGGGGAAAAAAAAAAAAAAAGAATCTGACATATCAGACACGAGATAGTCTTCCCGTTCTACTTTGCAGTTAAACTATCACCCCTGATGTCCCCTTCATCAAGCTAGCCAAATCCCACCTACTTGCAATTCATGACATCTGCATCACATGATTAATACCGATGCGTGATTATAAGCACATTCATGATAGCCTGCTATGCTCCAAATGGATGGGGTCTGCATGTGTTTAGCGTCCGCGGCCCCAGGAAGGCTTTGCAGCAACATGGACAGGTTACCAAGCACATGTACGCCCGACTTCACAACGCAGGGGACACTCATGTCGAATCATCAATATTCCCTTATTATACGATTTCAAGGTTTCCTCAGTGATGTTTAATGGAGAAACTGAGTTTTTTTCAACGGCCAAATTTGAAATCACCACATATTCAAAAATCCATCTGTTTTTCCAGGCAGTTTCAGAGCGGCTCTGGTGAACGCATCCGAACTGGACTTGGTCCTGATTGGTTTCCCTCACTGAAGAACTAAACGAATGAAATGCCTCCAACCAGGTCAGTTTGCAGCGTTTAAAATTGGAGAGCCTTCACTCAGCAGGTTTATGTCATCTGAATCAAAGGAGCTGGCATTCTCGGCCAATCAGGGGACGGAACTGTGGCCGTTCTGTGAGGACTTGGGCTTTTAACACATTCCGCGTAAATAATCCACTTCAACTTTTAAGATTCATCTGCAAAATATGAAGAACATTATACATATCCTGACCCATAGCACATTGGAAAATAAATCATAAAGAATGAAATGCACAGCAAAAATATTGGGTTTGCAGTGACAGTGAACAATGCGTGCTAATTGCTCCTGCGCATCGGGATTAGTCCAGCAGAAACCACCTTCAAGCGTTCACATCTAAAATGTTGACGGCAACAGACCGAGGAAGATGCATTCTGTAGTTTGAAGCCGCACATGACTGAGTTGAAAAAAAAAAAAGAGAAAAAAATAGCCATTACATATCCACTCCACCCCACCCCTTGAAAAGTTAATTAAGCTCTCAGTGATGGTGCAGGACATTTTCTCTGCATTTCTGACTGATGCAGCCCTTAAAGTTTTATGTCGGGGCAAAGTGATGAGTGCGAGCCTTTCAACTGTACATCGGGGTTCTATTTCACTAGAACTGAACCAATGTCCCAAGATGGGCTAATCAGACATGATATCCCTGATGAAGTTCTGCGTGACTTGCAAGGCCTCGGTTTATAGCAGCCCCATAACACCAACAGCTGCAGTATCTGGCCCACATTACTGACACATCTGTTGTGAGATAAACATCCCATAACAGAGCCACCAGAAAAGATTGGTCTGGTTTTACAGGGGAGCAGATATTGGACTGCAGACTGCCAACCAAACAACATTTTACACATGAACTACAGTAAAAGTGAAGGTTGGAGCAGCATCGCGGCCATCAAAAGTGGACCACGAGTTTATAATGAATTGTTGACACAGGTGACGGAGCGTATCAGTTTATCGGAGCACATATGGCACAGCTAGGGTGCTGTGCTCATTTATAGATTGAACAAAAGTGCAAAAAGGAGACGGGGGGTTGTCTCAGTATTTCTCTGGCACCGTCTGCAACAAACTTAATTCACAGCTTTGTGTTGTCGCTGTTAGAAGCAGGGAGTGTACGGCGTTTTAACAAAGGACAGCTCGCATATCTCCTGCTCCGCTGAAAACCCTGAATGTCCCTTTTTCTGCCTTTGGGGAATAATATTTAACTTTGATATTCTTTGGGTACATTTACACCTGTCATTGATATGATGTGAATAATGTCCAATTAGGTCAGACAAAAATAGCAGAGCAAATAAATCATGTTCTCTGCTCCTGAGAAAGGAATGCATATCACAGACTGTCAGGAGTGCAAACGAAATTACACTTCCCATGGGGAACATGGACCATGTACTTCATTATTCCTCTTTTGGAGAGAAAGAAAGTGCACTCATCGCAGTTTTCTTCCCTATACACCTACAGTACCATTATTTCTGAAACCACCAGCTTGCCTTGACAAAACTACTACGGCATAAGCATCTGGGCTGGGCTCAACAACAAAAGAGGGAGCTAATGAGTGTCTTGGAGTCAAAGGTGGTGTGTGGGTGTGTGTGTGCGCCTGCGTGTATGTGGGCTGTGTGTGTGTGTGTGTGCAATTTAGTCCTCATTGCGATGTCTTGTGACAGTTCTGCCACCTTTCAAGACTTGAAAATCTTATGACTCCACCATGCCACGTCTGTCTAATTCACCATATGTTTGCTGTAATTCTCTGTTTACAAGAGGGAAAAAAAAAAACAAAAAAAAACAGAAAATAACTTGAGGTAAAGCTATCCTTCAGGCGAATCAATATTCCTTCATGAATGCTAACAAATTATTCCACTTCTACAAGGATTGTTCTGTTCGTTCAATTTCATCTGAACACAAGAAGGAGCCAGATGGAACGGGTTCCACATCTCTGAAAGGAACCAATGACTCATGACAGAAGGACGGTATCCAATTTTGGCAAGAGAGGCACAGACAGAAGACAGAGGCACAAAGTCGCTGTAGTTTCACCAGACTGTATCATCGGCACAACATGAATGTTCTCCTTCACTGGAAGTATTGAGCCTCGGCTTCCCAGGACTCACAGCAGTGACTCAGTAGAGCAACCTCTGTGACCCTGCAGCCAAACACACCTCTGTCATGTCGAACACGGCGGCCAGGACCGAATTACAGCCAAGCCGCTGTCTCCCCGTATCTGACAGCATTTTCTCCTCAAAGCAGCAATCGCTTTTAATGCAACAGTCCTCCTGCTACTACTACCGTTACAACCACTATTACTAGGTCTACTACTACTACTACTACTACTACTACTACTACTACTACTATTACTACTGCTATTACTACTGCTATTACTATTAAGGAGTGGTCACAGTTGTCTTTTGTCTTCCATTATTTCAATTCAAATGCATGCGAGGGCAGGGGGGAAAAAAATACTAGTATTTTATATTATAGAGAAATTTCAGAGTTCAACCTTGGCTGAACTCTGACCTGGGAATTCACCCCTGAGCTGAAAATCAAACATGTAGGAAACTCTAATTTTAGCAGTTTCGCACCATCCAGTTTTATACTATGCCCATAACTCTTACTACCACAATACTACCACCACTACTACTACTATTACTACTACTGCTGCTACTATTACTAATACTGCTACTACTAGTACAATGACTACTACTACTACTGCCAAAGCTACTGCTAAATACTACTACGACTACCACTGCTACTCCTACAATGAAGTTGTTTTAAAAATAATGTCCCCTTGCACTTTACAACAAATAAAACCATAACAGACAAAAGCATTACAACAGAGAAAGCACAGCCCGAACAAAAACTGTTTTTTTTTTTTTTTACCAAATAGAATAAAAATAGAATAAAACATAAAAACAAAATAACTTTAAAAGCAAAAGCAAAAAAAACACATTAAGGAAAGGAGAGACAATAGCAGTGTGGTGTTACAGTGGATTTATTATTGGATACTGACTTGAGAGGTCCGGCCGGCTCGCCAGGTTGTCACCGAAGCCTGATGGATGCCGCCTGATCACCTTTCACAGGCCAATCATCAAACGGATCGATTGAAACAAAATGCTGCCTCGTGTTACTAAAATCTGCAACTGACTTATAAGCTCGTAGTGTTTGAGAAACTGCAGATTTTGGAGTCAATGAACCTTGTACAGAAAGATCAATGTGTATCAGGAGGGCTAAGGTGTATGACCCACTTAAACCCTTCACTATACTCAAATCCTCAGGCTGAGGCAAGAATATCCATAAGGTCACACACAGTATGTGCCTTTCCATTGTGTGAGGGTAGCAAACCACACTCTTAAATTAACTGGTCTAGTGAAGCAGGCAGGGATAAGCTGACACTCTTAAGAATTATCATCATTATACTGCTCTGTCAGAAATGGCTATCAGATTATCAGTGATGGCAGTGAATACTAACAAATCTCCCTGCAGCCAAGTAGCATGAAGAAAGCGGAGTGGCAGCTGTTGCCCTATAAATCTGATCATGTTGCTGCTCCCTGTGGTGCCTACCAGGCCTCCAGAAAGAGCAACTGGAGCTGCCCGACGCACTGGCAGCAAATTTGTGTTCAGCTGCACCGAATTCACCCCTGATCTCTTTGACCTTAGACGTAACTGTCACTTCCACTGCTAAACACCTCTGCCAGCTGATTATGAAGGAAATAGAGGGGATGAGACGCTCATGTGTGGCAAAACGAGTTGTTGAAGTGGGCGTGGCTAAAGTGTAAAGAGTGAGGAAACCTGTCACCAATGAATGTGAACATTAAACATTCCCAAATCTTAAATGAAAGGGAGCAGAAAAAAAAATAATCTTATTTAATCTGCCCCTTTATCCCGAAAAAAAAAAAATCAATTTGCAAAGCACGTAAATTAAAACAAAAACAACAAAATAAACAAAATTAAAATAAAATAGCTGCTGGCCACAACACAGATAGTCACATTCTTTTTCCAATTCAATTTATACCATTCAAACTTTCCATTTTTAAAAAAAATATATACATATAGGCTACTATACCTTTCGTGACAACGATTATGATAATCAAACATAACTAACATATTTCATTATGCAAAGTTATGCACCTTTTTGGGACAGGCCACTCCTACTGCCATGCCCCTTTTTGGCCAGTTTGCATAAACACAGACACACCTTCACACACATACACACACACACACACAAATTTCAGCCTGCGAGGGTGAAAACTGCGGCCAACTGTGAGGAAATTTTCATGCACCAGACGACCGACCGGCAGGGCGAGGCTACAGAGCGGCTATAAATCTGCCAGTGGCACGAGATGATCCCTCAAATACAGCTTCACCTAATTTCAGTTCCGTTTTTTTCTGGGAGCAAGTACAAATATGTGGAAACGAGGCATAACAAGGCAGATTAGCCCGCCAGAATAAAGAAAACGACATGATTCAAGAAAATTCGGGGAAACAAGTTGATTAGCGTTGGAAGCATGTGGGATTATGTCATCCTACGTGGGATTACATCTCCTCTTTGAAGAAAAAACAAGGACTGCGAGACTAAATGACTTGTTGAGATGGAGATTCTTCTGCAGTGTAAAAATGCAGATCTTCACAATAACATTTTCATAAGAACACAGTGACAGTTAGTTCTATGAAAACACACAAAGCCCAGGCAAAAAAAACAACAAAAAAAAAAATGAATGGCTATGGAGATTTCACCAAAATATCATTGGTGCATATCTTACAACATTTGCCTAGTCTCTTCACTATTTAGCTGAAGTGAGAGGCATTTCCCACAGTAACCCCTATTTCATCCTTGACGGGGTGCTCAGACAGTCCTCTGGAGCTCTCAGAAATACCTCAACCAAAACCAGCCCTCCGCTCTCTCTTGCCAGGCTGCAGCAGGACAGTCTGCTGTTTGCTCCTAGTTAAGGGAGACAAATTGGAAATACAAGCAAATATTCTCTGCAAATGACCTAAATATATTGAACACAGTACATGCTGTCATGACTATGGGACAGAAAAAAAAAAATAATAGAATGACTAGAAATGTGCTATGATCCATTTAGGCTTTTATCACAATCCCACAAACACGGGGTTTGATATCAGAGGATCTGAAAGAGCTGCACAGTTAAGTCAGACATCAGTAAATCAACACACGCTGCATGGAAAGATGCTAAAGGCTATTAAAGAATGCCACACATTTCCCACTCATTTTGAATTATGAACAATACATCACTGACAGACTGACCATAAAAGAAAAATAGCCCTTCTGTCTGCGCGGCACATCCTCAGGGTAAACTCTATATCACATCAGAGCCACTGGCCTTTCTATAATAATGTTCACTGCCCAGTGGTGGTCTGCGGTGCCATGGGGTCTGCACATTGTGATCTGTGGCTCCATGACGAAGTGCTAACAGCCAAGGGCATTATTTCATGTTGTTCCATGGGCCCATAGCCTGACTCATCTTTTCTGATATATATCTAGCCCTAGGGATGATGTTCAGTTTAATTATGGATACTCGGGACATCAGTCAAAGTTAATGTTGTTCTTGTTTTACACGGCCATCCATACAAGCTGCCCTGCCACAGCTTGAACGTCCCAAAGAGATTTGAAAGGAGTGTCACTGAATCAAAGGGCCAGCGAGCGAGCGAGCGCGCGAGGAAGTCAGGTGAGTCTTTTGAATAATTGATACCGTCTAATTTTCAAACCAGATCATGTCTGCGAGGGCTGTCGTCTAATCATCGTTGTCACAGAGAAGACATCAGAGCGTCGTTGCGGTAACAGTTAATATCCGAGGCCCCTTCCTCTGTGGGTATGTTCTCCTTCTGCGGGAGGATGGCAAAGTGGTTCTTCTACAGGGGGAAAATGACAAATGCTGCGCTTGCCCCTCCTCTCCTGACAATGGCCTCAGGCAACACTCATTCCCTCCCCTGGTAGAGCTGAAGGCAATATGGCTATTACCTTCAGCCCCGTGGAGCTTTACTTCCCTGGACAGCCGCGCACTCAGAGATGCTGATGCTCCTTATGAAGCCTCTTTCTCATGGCAGGAATATTAAAAATGTGCCTGATGGTGCCCACCTGGGAAGATGTCCATCTTTATTGTGTGGGGATGTGAGCAGACACTTAGAGCTAATGTGCAGGTGCTGCTCTCCCCCTGAGCTGACGGGATTAGTCTCAGTCTGCAGAGACCACTTAATGTTATTGTAAAATGCTGAATTAGACTGTTTCGATTGGCTAATACAGCCATGTCTAAAAGAGTATGTATTTAATTTATCCCTTTTCTTTGTTTCAAAGGGATGTGCGGCTGGCTTATCGTTCAGGCTCAGATTTCTTTGTGAAATAACAAGCGGGGTAGATTAATTGCAACAGTTCCGCCAACAAACAGAGGCAATTTCTCCAAAAATATGCTGCTGATGACTGTGTGTCACCGTCTTCTCCTGCGTCTGTCTGCATGTGTGCATGCGTGTGTGCCGGTCTATAACCAACCAGGCTGACGCGATGACAGAACAGAAAGATGCGCAAATGGCGAAGGTCACTCCTTGATTGATTTGCATTGTTATTGTTCTTAAAAATGGACCATTATACCAAATTTGTAGAACAAAAAGGGGAAAAAAATGCTTTCTCTAGGAAGAGTTAATGACTACCTTTTTATCTCTGCACTGGCATATTCCCCAATTACCTCCACTATTTCCAAATGGATGATGAAGACTGTCAGGAGTGAAAATGCAAAGTAACTCCAACATCGAGACCAACACATGTTCTCCACTGCTGGAGCCAGAGACACTTGGCTCCGAGTGAGAGCTTCCCAGCCAGCTCTTCTTGGCACTGCTGGCTCTCTGTCCTGGGCATACTGATTCTCATATCAGGGTTCATTTACATAATCCTGCCTGCGATTGGTCTCAGTTTAATGAAGGGTGGTAATGCATTTCTATAACAATGTTTCACCCCTCAACATGCCAACATAAACAGAACAGTGTGACGACATCTGCCGAAGCATTCGCTCACTCCATAAAGAAGAAAACCCTGCCACCATTCAGCGGCGCCGGGGCTCAGGCACTCGCTGTAATCCAGGAGCTGTCAAACTTTTTCAGGCCAACAACCCCTAAATATACTGTATATATTATGCTTCTGGCTGGCGCCCACAAACTGTGACAAGGGAGAGAATCCAGCCTCCAGTGGTAGCCATCAAAACAAGTTCCCCATCCTGCATCCATCCTGCGACTCTCCTCCAGCAGCACTGCAAATGTCACCGCAGCCTGTTGTCTTAAACGCGGCGCAGAGAGCTGAATAGGCATTTTGTATCTCCAAACTCTCATCTTTCAAACCGCTGCCGGCCTGAATACACTTTGCGGCTTCTGGTGGCTGGGAAGCAGCAACATTTTCATTTTAAAAATTCCTGTCTGAGGTGGAGCAACAGTGCAGCACTAAAAAGATTTGTACAGTACCTGAAAATTAAAATTTTGGCTCACCTGTCAAGGGCTGGTAAACAAAAATGATTCCACCAGCCAAGAACATTTTCTCTGTTGTAAGGTAATTTACGTAATTTAGTTGTTACTAATTCATGTATTTTTCACAGAGATATATCAGCCTACCTATTTTCACTGCAATCTGCCCCACACACACACACACACACACACACACACTCAGTATCTGCTGCACTTTTCACATTTTGACATTGATTATGGAGTTGTGCTGGGCACCCGGGCAGCAGAGAAACAGACGGAAAAATTTGCACAAGTTCAGACATTAGCATTTCGTGTATAGCCAGCCCAACAGGCAGCCAATCAACAGCCCGTTTGGTCCGGAGCCATTGTTTTGCTTGATTTGATTGGCTCGCGGTCAGCGTACAGTGGCCAGCAGGGACAAAGTTTGAGGACGGACAAAGACGTAAAAACTGTATATAGCCATGTCAAAATTTACTGGCAAGCGCTGATACATCCACCAAGGGCAAATTTTACTGGCGTTTTGCTTAGCGGGTATTAAACATATCACTGAGTTCACTAGCGGGGAAAAGTAATAGTAAAATGTGACTACTCTGAGAACCATTAACGTAATAAGTGAGTCACTCAATGACAATGAAAACGCCGTGCCGCACTATGACGCTCTACTCCGAGTGAACCCCGCTTCTAACACCTAAGCAGATGGCGCCTTGTGTTGACTCTGTGAACTCCTGATGGGAGTTTGGGCTCACACCTCCAACCTCCAAACACAGGATCCTTTCTCAGACAATGGAGCCACGGTGGGGAGATTAAGTAGGCTGCCACGGGAGTGCAAGACGCTTCATTAGGCCTAGCAAGGAAGGATGTCTGTGCCTCAGGCAATCTGGGACCAAGTGTAGTATTGAAGGACCTCTAATGCAATCCTGCATGCTACTCATTACTGCCCACCGTATTGACTATTTTTAAGGAGGGTTGGAATGATTATTCAAAGGGATCAAATCAATTCCTCACATAATGCCTTGACTCGAGCTCCAATCACGGCATGCTAAATGTATTTAATGGTGCTAAGAACAGCCGAGCATAAAACCGCGTGTGAGGGGTGACGGTGTTAATGACTGGAGTAACTTGTGGCTCCTTGGAACAGCCGTAACGTTCACTGCTGTTTTAGCGAAAACTTTGCAACCCCGAGGAGCGAGGAACTTCTCAAACTGTTGATGGTGTTTTCTCTCTTAATTCTGCTCCAGGTGAACTGCTGGCACCAGCTCTGCAGTATTCACAGGGAGAAATTAATTAAAATTATACTCTGAACACATTCTTTACACTGCTCTCCTCTCTTTACATTCTTTTTTTTTTCAGTGCTTTTGACATCTCGTTACATTCTGCAGAAGGGTTTTATTTTTGTTTGGTTAAAGGTGCATTATACAGAATTGCCAAGGGTTGATTTAACTGAGGACCTTTTTGGCCCAACTGAGAAAAAACACGGAATAGCCACATAATTTGATGATTTAGTCTAAATGGTTGTCATCATCCACTCAGCTCACATATAAACTACCTTCACCAACACTATCAGTCAACTGCAAACTCCTAATGATGCCAGTTCCACATGTTGGATGTTAATTAATGAATCCCACCCACCCTTACACCTGCCGTCGGCCAATCAGCACGGAGAGCAATTCAGTTCTGCGCTTCCACAAAGTTTTCACGATGTTTCGTGAATCCGCCACTGCCACGCCACGCTTTAGCCAATCAATGTGAAATCTGACTCGCTTCTGTCCTGCCACATGGCAAACCTTCCCACCGCAGCTCATGCAAATCCATTCATCATTTTAAAACAAACAGAATGGCACGAACACCTAACCCCCATCCAGCTCCTGCGGTGGAGCTAAGCACTCGTTTATTCCACGTCACTTGAGTCTAATGTTTCTCGCTTGAACCCGAGCCTGGGCAATTTTGCATCGTGCGCTTTTCACATTGCAAATATTAAATCATTGCACGTGGCTTAATCAATTATAGGGCCATTTCTATTGACCATATACTGTGTGACAACCTGCACAACACTATTTGTTCAGCCAAAGCTTTAGCAAAGAAAAATCTATCTGAGTACATATGCCAGGGCCCTAAGGTTTATATGTACTGTGGAATGAATGATTGACTGAATGAATAATAAATGAATGAATGAATGAATGCATGACAAGTTGGCCAAATCCCCTAATACCAACACCTTGGCTTTTGGATCAGCGCAGGAATCTTTGAGAGCTCGTCCTGGCATTGTGAATATAAGCAGAGAAAGAAAAGCGTTTCACTCTGCTTTGTGAAATATTTTTTTTTAATGCTAAATTATGAGAAGGGAAAGTGATGTCACAGCAAAACATCCCAGTGTTCTTGATTATGGTGATGTAATGTAAATCCAAAGCAGCCCTGCTTGGTACCTACTTATAGAAGCTCAGTATGTCACTGGAGAACTGGGGAAACACGTTTTTGTGCAGCTTACAAATGACACAATTTACATTAAAAACCACAAATTAGACTCAGTTATAGCAATTAGTTCATATGAAAAAATATTACACGTAATGTATGTTGCTGAGGTTTTTTTTAATGCCATTTAGCTTGGTTATTATTTTATATGAAAGCTCTCTCGAAATGAAGGCCATGTCCTCAACGGGATTCCCCTATGTGGAACAGCGTTTGAATAAAATAATACTAATGAAAAAATCATCCCCTACTGCTAAAACAAACAAGCAAACAAAAAACAAGGAAATTTTCAGGAGAGCCAAGCAGGTTCCTGTGTCCAATGGGTGGCTCGCGCTCAAATGCAATTTGGGGAGAACAATCCCTTGGCATCTTCAGATGAACCAGTGGCCTAGGCACCGAATTTGTACAGGCTTTATCAGCACTCTGTCAGTCATTTTCAAACAGGATCAAGCAAAGCAGATTAGCCTGGCTCCAACGCGGCGACGGTGTTGACTCATTTGACTCACAGATGAAAACACAATTGCCGCTAATTTGCTCAGAATGAGAAAAGGGGAGAAAACTTCTGAGCAGGCGTTTTATTATGCCCCAATCACCTGGCATTAGCGCGACGGAGGATGCGGCTCTTGGACCGCTCGGCTTTTTCCACCTCCTCGTGTAGGACACGAAGGTCACAGCGCATAAGGCTCGATGCGGGCCAGCACTCAGCAGAGAGACAGGTTGGAAGGGCTGAACTCCATCTCCAAGAGGACAACAGAGTGCCACTGTCACGGGGAGTATATACCCTCTCTGCCACCGAGAGCGGTCAAGTGGAAGGGACCAGCCCTTGAGCAGGCACGCTTATGTGAGTGCGTGTGTGCCTGTGTGTGTGTGTGTATGCAGAAGGAGCAGTCTGGAGTGTGTGCTATGGCGCTGGAGGCTATGGCCTTTTTGACGTGATAGATTCCCTTCCCAGACTGCAAAGCCAGGAGGGAGCCAGTCAACATCCTGCCACATGCCCTGCTGTTTATCTTCCAAAATCTGGTGGCGGGTTGCATCCTCTGGGCCTGCCCCAGCCTCTCTCCTCTCACCGTAATCACCATAACTTATGGTGACATAAATGACCATGCGCTTTCTAATGTTTTGGCTGGATTGAAAGACCACTGCACTAAAGTAGATTTTTTTTTTTTGGTTTTTTTTGCGGTAGATTTCTAGCTATTGAGCGGGGAACACAGTAAGCTGCAAGTGGCATTTATATGGGTATGCAAATGCTCACTGTGCTTTAACAGATTCAAGCTGAATCAGGTTTTCTAGGAAAAACAAGGTAGATAGCTCAGAGCTCTGTGATCATAGCCTCACACTGAAGAGAAAGAGAGAGCTGCGAGGGGGGAGAAAAAAAAAAATTCAATTCCAAATCTGTGGCTTCAAAAGTGGATGGAAGCTGAATGCAAATAAAGTTCTGTTTCTCTGTGTTGTGATTTATCACTGTGGCAAGCAGTAGTGCTGGGGCAGGCGGTGTATTGAACGGAATGACTCTCCTCACATATTGGAAAAGCAACTCAACAACAAAGCACAGGAAAAATGGAGCCAGACAGATGGATGACCTTCAGTCCTCCTTGGTGGGAATAGGTAGAGGAATTTGTTTAGAGAGCTAATCGTTCACCCCAGTAAAATAATTGTCTGGAAAGCCCATCTATACTCTAAAAAAAAATATATTGAGCACCGGCTGCTTTTGTGAAAGCAAATAAAGCACTGAGGGTACGTTTAAAACGAATGACTGATGGCCCTTAGAAAAATAAACAAAACAAGAAATATGGCATTTTCAAACAAAATCTGTCCAAAATGGCAACGCTTTGTGTCCTGAGCTTTTATGGAAAATTGCGGTAATTCAATAAACCAGCCATAGCATAGGTCACAGTCTTTATCAGCCTCTAAGTACAAGAATATAAATGTGTGCCCCTCTTACCACGGGCCACATTATGGATGTGCGATGGGCAAATATTAACACAGCATTTGACATTACTCTGTGGCATGATGAGATTGCACTCCTCCATCCATACCATCCACTGGTAAACAAGCCTATTGTGTACAGTAACTGTGTACTCAAAAGCCTGTCTCAGCCTAAATGCCGCGGTTCTGCTGAAATGTGCATTTTTAAGTCCCTGTCCCTGGTTCCCTCCATCTACAGATAGCACAGAATCTAACTGGAGTTTCCTATCGTCCATCAATTGACCGTATGGCAGAACGCACGGGGAATTGGAGCTTAGTTGTTGTTTGTTTAAGCCATTATTTTGGTGGTTTGTTTGTGGACCACTGGGGATGCTGTGCTATTCTGCAGATCAAGCAACATTCGGTAAGAAAACACAATCAGCTGTCCGACGTAGCACGGTGCTGCAGAGAAAAAAAGCGAGTCAGCCCCAGCCCCTCGCTCTCACTGTACTCTGATCATCTCATTTGTGTTCATTCAGGATTTCCAGTAAACAGGATTGATTGAGCGGGGCCCTGTGTTTTCCAGCCCTCCTCTCCCCCATATAATTCTTTGGTGATGAGTGATGTCACCATTGCTCTGCCATGGGTGAGCCTCAATCTCCGTGCCCAATGACTGCACCAGAGAGCAATCCTTCAGCGCACCCCTGGCATCAATCTTGCTGGAAGCAGTTGGCGATGAACCTGGAGTGCCTTGAAAACTTCTCTGGCTGACAGCTTCCATGATCAGCCGTCACAGCTGGCTGTTTGATTCATACCTGAACACCACATCGGGAGAGGGAGAGGTCACCCTTCTGCTTTGCTTGCATGTGAACAGTGCGCTCACTCCACTCTCAAAAAACCACAAGGATTAGACATGTAAAAAAAATTCATCGTACCGTATGAGGGAAAAAAATAAAGCACGACGAAAAACGTGAGAATAACGGTCTTCACTGTATGTGGCTAAGTACCAAGAATGCTGAGAAGCTTGTCGGTGATGTGTTTACACTTTCAGTGTAGCAGACAATGTAGTAATTAGGTGATTATAGTCTTCAGAGTCAGTCAAATCTGAGGGCATATCATTTTCAGCGCTATTCATTTTCCTTTAAAAACTATTTCAGTTGCAGTAGATGCCCTCGTGATCGAGCCGTATTTACTCGTTTACTCGGCCTTGCTCCTCAAAGACAAACCATCATCAGCTGACAGGTGAATGCTGCCATGCTAGCATTACGCATGCGACTGCAAAGGACGCTACTGCAAATGAAGCCTTCGGTGACTGGTGACCTCTACTGGTGACGAGCGGGAACTGCAACGCCAAACGATCTCTGACACAAGAGCACAGTGGCCTTTCCTTGATACGAACAATAAAGGCATTTTCATAACAGAGACCAGTAAGCTTACGCCAAGAATTTTTTGAAGCGTTGTTGTATTAAAGTTGCTATAGAAATTAAATATTTGTTGCATTTTTTTTTTCAGTGTAATGCAATCACCACAAGGGGGCAATGTAACTCCATTTCCTGCACAGTCCGTGCTCTCTGCCGCCTGGTTAGAAGATGTCACATTATCTTCTGATTTGACAAGTTCTTGAAGTAAGCGCTTGCACTCGGCTACAAAAGGGTGCAACTTTGGGGATAAAAAAAAAAAAATTAAGAACTGAAGTAATGAAGTGTTCTTTCTTTGCATTTCATAAAGATAATAGTCATAAAAATTAATTTTAAATTTGACGATATGTTGATTATCACTGGGAAAATTTGTCATCAGTATATCGATGCATGACAGAGGCATTGATGGTGTACCTAAGAGAAACATCCAGTGTATAAATAATATTTTACAGATGAAAATACTGCAATAGTAACGTGCTGGAAAGTGAATTCTGAAAGCCAGAAATTTTGATTAACAACGCCGTCAGATATTTTGTGGTCAGTGAAAACATACCTGTTGCACCTTCAGCATTCAGAAACCAGAGACTTGTTTTGATATTCTCAAGCCGGAGATCACGGCTGATAAAACCAGCTGTCCTTGAAAATAACATTGTGCTAATCTGCAGTGCAAACAGGGAAGCATGATCCTCACCCTCTTGAGTCAGGAAAGTCTCACAGCAAATTCGACAGAGCCGAGTAAGGTGAGTGATATCGGGATGATGTCAGAGGGCTTACACATGCATCACTTGTACGAGCCGGCGCACCGTGCTCCACGTGTGCAGGGGAAGGCTGTTCCCGCCGCCGACACGCTGCCATCTCCATACCGGGAGCCGAGAGGGAGAGCTCATTGCCTCTAATCCTCGCCGACTAATCTGAGAAAAAGCTTGTCATTCAGTGAAAATTGTCTCTCACAGGTATGTTCCATTTTCGTCAATCCGCAGAAACTCTTTTAACAGGGGAATCTTCCTCGGGATCATGTTAAAACTCCATTAACCCAGTTATCAGCCTTTATTGGAACTCAACATGAAAGCAACACTAGCCTGTAAGGTATTAGAAAATGAGCCAAAACGAGGACAGAGCATTACTATCTTTTATCACCTACTTAAACAGAATGTGCATCAAGACGTAAATGATTCATAAATCTGGTAATTACCTAATTCTAATTTAGATAATTCAACAGCTTTTTTATTTAATTCACTGTCCTTTGAACTCCGGTGCCACGTGTAATTTATATATTCCTACACAAAACAATTATAAGGTCGTGGGCTGGAAAGGCTTTGGCAACCGCATGACAATGAATTAGACTTTGGCTCGGTTCCATTACTGTGTGTGATGTTTGAGGAGTCATCAGCATTTGGCCGAGATATATGTGACCAATAATTACCCTCCTCCTCTTTTGTCCCGCGGTACACCCCTGCTGGCACTTTCCCAGAAGAAAAGAAAAAAAATCAGCCGCCTCGTCTCATATTTGACCGCTATCTGCGTCGACGTACAGACACAAACAGCAGGCATGCACGCTCGAGGTGGAACGGTTCACTAAACCTACATTTCGGTTTGTGCTGTGGTTTTTTACGGAGCTAAATCGCTGCCAAAAGCTGACAAACAAACAAGACATGTTTTACAAATGTCCTGTGATTCACTAACAAGTGTAGTGCGGTTTGCAAATACAAAACTCTCATTAAAAAGCAAGTGTATTTTGCCTTGTAAATACAAAATGTGCCGATCAAACAAATACACGACATATTTCTGTCACGTGATGACGGCTTCCTAGCTGTGCCAAGCTGATCATAAGAAAAAAAAGAAACAAATGAGCGGGATTATCTCCTAGAATTAATGCACATATTACTAAAGCATAACTAAAAAAAAACGCTCAGGTTCCACCACCAACATGCCTTAAAGTTGTGGATCACATGAGCTGATTTTGCCCCAGAGGACCCTGATATGAAGATATTATGATCACTACTATATTGTATATTTGTAATACTTGATATTATCATATTATCCAGTGTCAGCTGGCAGAGGCTGTTCTCCCGGCGTAGCGATCTAGGCTTATTTAAATTGACTCACAGCGCCACCTGCTGTTGTGGAGGGCAAATTAGATGGGACATTTCTGAGAAAATGCCAAAAGTTTTTTGTCTTTGTAGGAAATATTTTTTTTGTCTTTGTTGGAGATTTTTTCGCACTTCTAGGAATTGATTTTTTTTTCTGGAGCATGACGTAATCGAAATATGTTGTGTGTTTGTTTGATCGCTATGTTTCGTATTTACCAAACAAAACACATTCGTTTGTTAATGGTGCTTTATATTTGCATTTGCATTTGTAAAACATGTTTTGTTGGTTTATTAGGTTTTTTCGCGGCGCTTTAGCTCCACAGTTTTGGGTCACGATTTCAGGTTCAGTTCGGTTTGTTTTGTATATTAGGGAGAAAAAAACAACAACACCAATATTATTTTCAGTGTTATATGAATCTTATCTTGATTGCAAAGCTAAGAGATTTGAGACAACATTATGCAATCAACAAATGTTTTTCTTTCCAAGATAAAAGTCCGCCTAGGCTATTTAAAACAAACATAAAAATGCCTTCAGTATGTTCATTAGTCCTTCAGCTGTGTGTGTGTGTGTGTGTGTGTGTTTGTCTGGCTCTCGTACAGTGGGTGTGTTTGCAACGCTGCACTTTTCATCTCCCGGTTCAAAATATAATCAACACTTACAGTCAGGTAACTCCGCCGCCCTGGAGGTCCAAACATCACTGTAACAACTTTGTAGGGTGTACTGTGTGCCGAACGGCTTGTTGTTGTTGTTTTTTTACAGTTTGGTTTTTTACACCCCTGATACACACACAAACACACGTGTGCACCCACATGCAAGCCGGCTTTTTGTCAGCAGAGCCTTTCCTCAAACCACAGCAGAATCTGAGAGGAAAATGTTTGTTAAACGACCGCCACAGGACTTTTCCTGCCCATGACAGAAAGTTATTTAGTCTCGACACCCCTCCCCCCTCCGGGCCTTAATGTGTATGACATATTATCCCACACAAACCAATATTGTTGGCTTGTAAATGATAGGACTGATTTGCCGCAGACAAAATAGATGGAAGACTAAGAGTAAAGAAATCAAAACCATGACAAGGTTATAAAGCGGCTTTCTTGTGTCTTCGAGCTATTATGCATTCTTTTGCCAGCACTGCAGAGGGGAGTTGTACTCTAATTAAACTCACCTCCAAATATCCTTGCCGACACCTCCAGAATACTCAAAAGCTTTAAAATGTGGCTGAGATAGGAATTTGTTATGCATGTACGCAGCAGCGCTAATAAATTCCCTGTTTAGACTTCAGCCGAGATTAGCGTTGCAACCTGCAGAACACATCTCTAGTGTGCCACTGAGTCACAGAGGTCACTATTCAAATTCTTTGACACATGAAAGCCTCCTGTGATTGAACTAGTCCTCAGAGGTAACGCCAGCTGCCAGCGCTGGGCTGTGTGAACCGCTAACTACTGACTGCTACTGCAAACATCTGTGTGGATAAAAAGCTTTGCAACCATTCAATGTTATCAAAGCTAAGAAAATAAAGCTCCACCGATGAGGCGGCGTCCCATCCATATTTATTAGCCGCGTTGATCACAACTTTGCGCCGCGTTTTCCCGGAAGTTTCCTGAGGTTGGGTAGTGTCACGTCGCAGCTTTAGGATGCAAGACGTGGGGGAAAACAACCCCGTGGCTGAGCAAATCTCACTTTCGAGAGGCCGCGGAACGTTATGCACGGCAGAAAAATAAGAGTGTCAACACGAAATTAATAAGGACTGGTGGTCTAATTTCAGGGCTCAATCGACTCGGCGTCGTTTGTGCGTTGTTGCCTCATAAAGAGGCTTTTAAAGCGAGCAGGACCTTTGAATTGATGTTAAACAGTTGAATAAACACTCCTGTCAGCGAGGAGAGCCCTGTGTTCGTTAACAGCTCCATCCCTGCACAAAGAGAGGCACAAACCTCCTCACTGAGGGGAAAAAAAAAAAAAAAAAAAGCTTATTAGGTACCTGTGAGGATTAAATCTGATCACTCGGGGCTGTCGCTGCAACAGTAAATAGACACGTTTCTACTTTTCTTTCCGCTTTATAAATCGCATTCATTTTGAATCCATTATCAAGTACGCTAATAAAATCTCGGCTCGGCACCAGTCTTTACACTCTGTGAAAAGTCATACTGCAGTCACCTTTGGAGATATACCTTCAAACATGGCTGCTAATCTCCTGTGTTTGCTAAATGCTTGGAGGGGGGAAGGGCAAATTATTAAGACTGAAACTAAAGACATCCGAAACGATTAAACACATAATTAACAGCAACCGCATGAAGGGCGCGACTTGTCAAATCTCAAGGGGCTCCTGACTGGCCAGCTTATAGCTCCCATATCTAATTCTGCTGTTCGAAAATGATGATCATATGCAATATCCTGCCCGAAATATAATCTCAGCCATGCAACCTGAGGCAATTATTAACTATCGCTATCTTTTTTAAAAATGCCCACTGCTGGTCAGAGCTGTTACTCTTGTGATTACGCCACCCAGAGATCCCTGGAATCAAAACTGAATTCATCTGCCGTCGCCTGTCCCAGACATTTTAAAAAGGCACTGGAGCTACATCGAGGCCTTTTACCACCGCCAGACAAACAAGTAGGCCAGAGCAGCGTTCCAAACCAAATTCTATTTCCTGCATTTTTTTTTTTTTTTACAACCAAAACAAGTTCAACAATTACATCTCTTTGAGGAGAGATAATTATTCACCAGTGTGCCAAATGAACAATTTTGTTTGTCTAACAACAAAGTATAAACCCCCAGTCTTGCGTGACAATCCAGAAAATCAAGCTGAGCTTTGGCCGCTGCCCCAGAACAAGCATCTGTCAAAACAAATGGATCTTGTTTTCAAAATATATAAATAAATAAATAACTTGTGATCCATGGACGGAAAAAAAAAAAAAAAAACACATTGACAAAGGACTG
>OMLB01030702.1:7154-18837 GCA_900302555.1 Myripristis jacobus | reverse complement strand
CCCCGGCCCGCCGGCCGCCGCGTCGGCCTCCCCGCCCCCGTGTTTGCTTACCTATGCAATCCTGAGGTTTACATCGGGCGGGCTGGGCTAGTGGTGGGAAACACGAGCTGATAACATCAAATCCTCTGTGAAGGACATATTTGTCTTTCCACCCAGATCCAACATGTTTAATAAACCCGTGCTAGCCTGCTGAAATCCGACTGCCGCGCGCCCATTTTCATTTTCAGGCTGTTGGAGACGGGCAGCTTGCCTTTGTCGCCTAAGCCGACGCGTTGTAAAAGATGTGATGTATTAGCAACGGGGTTCACATCAAGGAAAACACTCTCATAGACCCTCAACACAATGAAACCTACACTTCATACTAATACGCTAGGGCATGTTAAATGCTTTAAATAAACACTCAAAGTCGGCATTTTTGCTGCTATTTGCAATAAGAATATTTACTATTTACTAAGAGTGAAACATAAAGGACTTTACTCCAGATTGTATTTGAGCTGCATTCTCCATCCTTCAAGGTCAAATACAATTCTCTATGTCATTGTGCCGGAGTCTGCAACTCAATCTCTATATCCTGGTGAGCCAGATAAGACTTCACAAGTTCATCACAGCATGAGACCTATAGATGAGGAGGAAGCCAGATATCTCACTCTGGCCCTGCATCTTGATATCGGCACATCATCACAAGCTATATGGCGGGGGGAAACTCAATCAAGGTTTTTACGTGAAAGGGAAAAGTTGGGAGATATGCCCTACTGTTAGAAACGGTCTATCTCCTGGTAACAGCAGTTGAGGCTAATTTGGGCCAAATTCTCCACAAGCTAAAAGTGCAGCTGGTAGTATTGCTTAAAATATGTTTTTGAAATGTTTTTTCTTTTTTTTTTTTTAAGAAAAACAACTTTGCTTCAGGTGTGTGCCGGATCACTTCCTATAGTCTGGCTTCTCTGCCCCAATTTTAGTGTTTAGGGAGCTGACACCCACTTTTTCGCAATTGTTCCCATCTTTGCGTTTTCACCATCTTTGCTGAGATACATCTGGCCGCTATTCCCTCCGAAATAATTTCATCCCCGGGAATTGCCACGCCTGCAATACTTGCATTATGCTAAATAGCCAGACCAATCAGGCCAATGCATGTCTGCAAGTGCCAGCTGTTGCAGCACAAATCACCCTTCGTTCTCATATTCAGGTCATTGTTAGGTAGCTGGAAATGTACCGGGGTTATCAGCCACAGCCGTATTACCACTTTGTAGCTCCTGCCCATAGCTTGTAGGGTAGTGTAAACATTTAATTAACATGCGGATTGATGAGTCTTGCTGCCTTTGCTGGATGAAGCGCTGCATCATTTGTTCCTTTTTAACGCATTTATGCCTTCAAATTATTCTGTCATACGCCGCGCGCTTAAGACACAATCAGTGCAACTGTGCCCCAGCTGCCATTGTTGTTTACAACTGTGGTGTGAGGGAGCCGTACCTGTCAGCTGCATTACCAACAGAGGCCCTGCGGAGAATCAACCTGGAAAAGGGAATGAGCTCAAAGGCTTCTCTTTGCCTTTTTTTTTTTTGAACAGGGTGGCACGCGTCTCTCCCTCTCATATGCACCGGCCATATTGTATCTGATCCAGTGAAATGTTTATTATTGTTCTGATTGTAAGCTCGGCTGGTCACGATGCAGTCACAGACCACTTGCCAGGCAAACAACAGGCGGCCCTACTGTGTCAGAACCCAGATTACACAACGGTTAGCGCGGATTTCTCCTGTGAGGGTTTCCCCTCCTTGAGAGCAAAACATTTTTTTTGTTTTGTTTTGTTTTGTTCGGTTTGTTTGAGGTCCTTCCACAAGGACGCGGTGCTGAGGAGGCATTGCTGTGACGGAAATCTTTCTATCACAAAGTTGAAAACCTGGAGGTTTTAGCTCTGCGCGGCGGATCACGAGGGACGGCCTCTCGTTTCTGCAGCGCTCGTGCCTCCGTGCCTGCGTCTGCTTGTGTGTAATGATATCTGTTGAGGCAAACCTCTCGCTGTAAATGCCAAGTAAACAGGTCTTTACACACTGATAATGCAAGTTCTATTCTTTAATTTGTCCAGAACAAGGGAGAGAGGAAAACAATTTCAGCACAAACAAAGCCTACAGTATCCTGGAGTTGCAGCAGCGACCATTTATTCTTTGTTGCCGCACTCGCCCATGTGCATTTAACAGTTTTCTGGTCTGATGTCTGTTTTCATATCCATTCTTTAGAACAAACCATTGAAAAGTCAGAGCGTTTGTACTGTTTCCTCTTTTTTTTTTTTTTTTTTTTTTTAATTCACAGCGGTGCCAGAATTTCTGTTTGTATTTTCATGATGTCGCTCTCTCAAATTGTTCAGCATGCATTATGAACATCTGGCCATATAGCAGCAGTGGAGCCTTATGTTCCAGGCAGTGGAAGTCAAATTATATCAAGCTACCAAGGTAGGCCTGCTATCAAGTCAACTGCCACTTCTTAACAATGAAAACAAGTATTCCCAAGACTACAGATGGCTATACTCGTTTAATTTACATGCATGCCAAGAGGTTTAGCGGTGTAAATGTGTGAATGATGAATTTACATATTTTTATCTCCTCTTTGCTGTATCTGCCAACTGAGGCTGTTTAAATCCTACCACTGTGTTCCAATGGAAATTGAGCGATATGCTAGGAGGAGGCAAAGACATCATCCAGAGGTTTTTAACACGACGGTCCACCGCTGCAGCCTCTGCCACCAGCCAGTTGTTTTTTTCTTCTTCTTCTTCCACTGCAACTTGGGCTCAAACATTTATACCAAAAACCATCTGCGTGCCTTAGAACAGTTTTATTGTGACAGCGGTGTGGCAACCTGCCTGAAGTGTGACATAACATGATGCCTGAGTAACACTGACAGAACAGACTCTAAATGAGGTGCAGAACACAGTGTACTCAACCATGAGGTGAGCAATATACCTGCTTCATGCAGGGATGTGGATGAGGAGAAATATTGACAAGCAAGCGCCACTGGAGTGTGTCAAAGCAAACTGAGCAGATCTGACTCGTACTATAATAACAATTACTGCAACTGCCTTTGTGATTGGCTTCGTCAAGTCGCAGGAAAAGTGTTTTTCGGGGGATATCTGACGGTCACTTGCAGCTTGCAGGCACTTCACGTTCAGCGGTTGCCCTCAGCCTGGCTCAAAGGCAAGCGCAAACCCTCAGCTCACATGACCATGGAAGCTGAATACACCCTGTCTTATCCGATTTGCTACTTGAAAAGGCTCCAATCGAAGTGAAAAGGTGGGGGAATATCAACTGAAGACTAAGTTGACATCCAGGGACTGCACCATGGAGTATCGAATGATACAGAAGCTATATAAAAAAAAAACCTGTGCTATTATGTTTCTAAATTTTAATGTTACCTGCAGTGACAAAAACAAACAAACAAATCAAATAAACCATATGCCGGTGAATCCGGCGTTAACTGGAAGGTGGGCTATCGTAAACCCTTGGGTAGGGGATATACTAAGCTCTGAAAGGCCAGTCAACAGAGATATGAATAAAAGCTTATCTTGGCTTGCAGCACACATCCCCATGGTGTGCATAAAGTAAAAGGATTTTACTGAAAGGGCATAATTAACTAAGTTTAAATATTAAGAGTTTTTCCTCCAATTTGAAAGAGTGTTGCCTGTTGATATTAAGTGATGACCTTGATCAGTCATGTTTCCTTGTTAATGAGTGGAAAACCTACCCAGGACCCTGAAAAGACACAGTGACACAGTAAAGCATCCTCTGGGGCCGGCCGTCTTAATAATTTCATCCATTTATGTGAATACTAGTATGAAGGTCCCAAGGTGAGTGGAATTTGTGCGGCTATCAAACTATCACTCTGGGGTGAAGTGCTCGTGCCACACTCTCAGCTGTGGCTTCATTAATAGCCGTAACATATGTATTATTGTTTTACAGCGTCCCCGACGGCAAAAGGGCTTATCAGGGCTGGAGCCGTCATCTAAAATTGCATTGAATGCCCAATTAATTGCTTTGGCCCTTTTGTGGTATATTTGCATATTAAATGAAATATCTACTGCGCAGCATGAAACCATTAATGCCGGCACCTATAGCGCTGCAGGTTGTTTCTGTGCAGCCTTAAACGGCCCCAGTTACTTGTAAACTTAGAGCTCAATATTTCAGATCGTGTACAGTTTCACCTTAAAACAAATTGGGGTGATGCTTCTTAAAAGGCCAGTATTGCACTTTTGTTGTTTTCTGATTTCTCTACCTGCAATTCAGCAGAGTCTTTGTGAGGAGTAGTGCTCTCCTGCTCTTTCCAGGCCACGGGCTGTACAGTAATCAATGTTGATGAATGAGTAGGAAGGCTCTCTTTATTCCAGCCCTCGCTGAATAGAAAGTTTCCATTATCTCTCACAATGTATTCACTCTATCAAAGTGACAGGGTTGAGGCAAGCCACACTCCATTGCCCTCACTGTGCCCGTACCTACCTTCATCTGTCTACTCCGAAAAAAAAAAACAGGGAAATCCGGAAGAGACTGCTAAAATAACACCGCACAAACCAACAGCATCCATAAGACCTCAACGCTTAAGTCGCGTTTGTCAATGCTGCGAGGATTCAAACAATTACGTGCATACGTTGTGGAAAAATATCCACGGTAGCCGCCACTGATCTTTAGAGGGGACGATCGGCGCCGGCATTTTGCTGGCAGAACAATATTAACACAAAACATCAGCCGACTGTATTTTCAGGAAAATGATGGAAAAGAACAATTTACCTGCCTGCTATTACCTTTGTTAGAGCAATACCTCACTTGGGCTGCAGCACTTTCATTTTTCGATGAAGTTATTGTAGCTGGAGTGACTTGGCTAGCCATCAGCCTGTAACACTGCCTACCCACTGGTGTGCATTCTCCCAGCCTTTTTCTAATGTTTCTTTATCAATAACAGCAATCCACAAATCGCTTCTTGAAAAACAAAGCTGCAATATACAAACATGCCGTGCTCGTAATCTGCTTTTCAGAGTGAAATAAAGGTAATAAGAACAAGAAGTAAAGAACTGGAGGATGGGGTGTTGTAGATGGGATATATAGTCCCTCAGGTGGGAAAACAGCACACAGCTGATGACATTGCTACCACCAGAAAGCAGCGGTGGCGGCGGGCTGCTTTGCAATTCCTATAGGCTTTGCAGCTGCATCTCAGATTTCCTAGCAACCCTCTCTGGCTCCATCAGGGTCCACTGGAGAATCGACTGTGCGCAAATAATGGCTAAATATACAATAACCAGGCTGGAACAAGTGAGATAGCAGAAAACGATTGCTCTGGTGTGGGAGTGGGTCAGGTCAGTTCATATTTCAACACTGTCGCCCAGTGAATACCTCTTAATTCACATTTTGGTGTTTTTAATGTTTAAACTTCGAATTAAGAATAAGTTATCCCTCTGTGGATCAAGAAAAATCATTTAACCCCCTGATCTTTCTAAAGTGACAGTGTAAAATAATAATAAGCAGTGCTACTGAACAGTTTAATCATTTAGATTTGAATTGTAGATTTGCAGGCTAAGAAAAAAAAATCAATATTAATGTTAACCTGTAACTAGTACTCACCTCTAATGCAAGCTTCTGCTAGACATATTAGGCATAGCTATTACTATAATATTATTATTTTATCTAGTTTGTCTTAGATAACGCTGATCTTCATAATTATGCTGTAATTAATTGTTGCAAAGCCAAACAAAGCAACAGGTAAAATCTCTCATTTAAAACCTGCCTATAACTGAATAGATTTTTATTCTTGTTGACTGTTAATATACAGCATTAGCTTTTTTTAAATATAAGAGTAAACATTATTTCCAGCATTGTTTATTGGGCAGGCACCAACAGATTATGAATGTTGTTTTTTTTTGTTAATATACCACAGGTATGGACATTGTTCTTTTTATGTGGAGAAAGCATCGGATTAAGGGAGCATGGGACCGCTTTTAGTGTGAGAAAAGAAATATTTATTTATGCATTTATTTATTTGGTGTCAGACTGTACATTTAAACGTGCAGCCGAAGCTGCAGGAGAGAGTGCTACATCACTTTAAATCTCTCTATTAGCGTCTAAGTAGTTTAACCCGTGCATTACGGCTGTAACCTGGAAGCCCTCTGTTGCATGATTTACTGTTAATCTGTGTGATACGGCAAGCCGAGAGGGAGCTTTAAATTTGAACAAACTCTGTCGTGACAACCGGACCGTTTGGGGATTTGCTCTTCATGCTGACATTCCAACCTGAATTAGGATTCTAATCTGGAGTGGGATGCAAAGAGGTGCGGCGTTCACCCTGAAAACCAGGTATGTCTGGAATATGTTCCTCAGCTTGTGGTTGCCCTTTTAGAGGCTGAGCTCATTATATTTTCATGTTGTTGATCTTACCATTCCTGCAGAATGGGGTCATGCACTTCTCCATTAGGTCCATTCGATGGCCTGCCCCTCATATTGTTATAATTCAGCAACACAAATGCATATTCTGCGCCGGCATAGATTCCTGAGATGAGAATAAGGTTTTCCTCATGATTAATTATAGACGCTATGGTGGTGTTATTACAGAAATTTCAGTCCCTATCTTGTGCACAATGCATGTGTAGGAGCGCTTAATGAGTTGTTTACTGCAGAGCGCAAGAAGGACAGGGAATATCCTACATACAAAAGAGATAAGGCTGCATTTATACAACGTCATAAAGCGAGAGATCCATCGGCTCAGGAGCCGCGCCGAAAACGTGAGCACATTATTTGTTCCTTTTGTCTTGCGAGTCTATCATTCATTGTCATTTCATTTTCATTTGCCTGCGAGATGTGCTTTGTTCTAAGTTTGGTGCTTTGGGTGATTTCAGATGTCTCTTTTGAGAGAATTCGCTGCATGTGATATTATTAAACATGACAGCTCCGGGGCTCAGTAAATGTAATGATTAATATCAATGCAAAAGTTTTTTTTTTTTTTTTTTTTTTAAAAGACCGAAAATCAAAAACTGGGAATAAAATCAAGAATTCTGACACTTTTTCAAGTCACACGTTGAATCTAATTAAGTCTGACATCCCACTTCTTCTACATCACTTACTCTAATCACGCCACTTCTCATTTCAGGAGCGGAGCATTAAAGCCACTAAATGCCATCTTCCACAATGCCTCTTTAAATGCACAAACTGTGAATGTGGAGTTACTTTAAAGGTCATAAACTTCAAATATTGGATTTGTGGATATAAACACATCAGTTAAAACACTGGTATAATTGTGAGCTGAGAGAGAGAGAGAGAGAGATTTTTAAAAATTGGTCAGCTGTCATGGATGTGAAGTAATTTCCATTAATTACTAAAACCACCCTGTCATCCTGGAGGCCAATTTCAGAAAATTGCCCATGGTTTATTGGGGAATTTTTGTGTAGCAATGAAAAGTGAGCTGCATGTACAGTATTTTCATCTCCTGGCAGACTCCTCGCTGCTCTTGCTGGCTGAGGCTTCAACTGAATGTATCGACTAATCTATCAAAAGGCATACTGAGGTTTAAAGACCGTATAATATAAAGCATTAAAAATGTAAAGTTACAAAACACATTCTAACTAGACAGACGAAACCACAGCATCTTAAAGAGTATTAAGAATGTTTTTAATAAGACAAGTGCTCCTCTGGTCTCCTAAAGGCGCTGGGTTTCTATAAAAACCCATAGAAAGGTTTGCCCGTTATGACTTTGAGTTGTTTTTCAGTACAGTACGGGAAAAGGTTCCAGCCTTTGTAAAGCAGTGACCCTAAAAGCAACTTTTTAGCATTACCAAACAAGCACATGCACATTTATGTATATGCTGATGCCCGTGTGCTCTGAGGAACAACACTGCGCCCGTCCTGCCTGGTCGGTTTGATGGTCATGTCTGAAGACACATGAAGAGTTCTGTCTAATCGTTTCCGCATGACACACTGAGACCAAATCCCATTTAAAGCAGCCGGGATAAGCTTGTATCCTTCTTTCTGTAAACCCCGATACAATAGCTGCTAGGAAACGTCGATATTAGTCAGGAATCTGCGGCACGGAAACACCTTATCCTGTTTACGGATGGATTTTCTATCCGCGTACGCTCTGTTTCCATAGCAATATTCGGAATATTCTGGCTATTTGCGAGTACGGGGACTTTCGGGAACAGCTTATCCCAAATAACACCTTAACTGGGATAGCATGTGAGCTAATATCCAGACTACTGCCTGCACTCACTGAGACCAATAAGTACTTCCAGCAAGTACCAATTGGTTTCAATGAGGCCTGCTGAAATGCTTGAAATGCCCCTCAAACCTGCAATATGTGGTTAGATCATGTGTCAAGCAAAATGTGGAAATGATGTATATGAAAAGAGGCATTATGTCTATATCTGACACCTGAACTGGTCTGAACTTAGTCATTTCAACAGCTTTCATCATTGGTCCTCAAGAGACCCATCTCCATCTGCTTCGAATATTTATGTTACCTAACATGAACCCAGCTGCTTCTGCGCTTCCCCGCCAGGGCCCGCAGGACGGGGCCGCTGGGCTCATTTGAATGTAAACATCCTTCACTGTGGCCGTAGTTTGTTCGAGGTGGATGGCTGAGCAAGGTGACAAATTGTTATTGTAATAAAAACCTCTTTGGCATTAGATGATAAGGCTGCGGGGGTTCGTCGTGGCATGGTAATGACGGGGACGGGGACGACCGGGGTGATTCTCAACAACTGCAAAACCTTGCTTGATGTCAAACGAAAATATCAGATGGAAATCCGGAGGAGCCGTCACCTTTCACAATCGGTGCCGTCATCAGCCTGCTCCTACCACCGAGCAGCTCTCAGCACTGGAGTTAGTCTATATAAAGGTTAGTCCAACAATAACTAAGGCAAAAATGGGAAGAAAAATTTTGAGTTTTCTCATAAACAATCACTCAAAGTCAGAGCAACGTCCTAAAACTTAAGAAAACAGGCTGCTTGTTGTGGATTCATCTTTCTTTTTTTTTTTTTTACATCAAAAGATATGAAGCTAAGAATTCATTTTGCAAAACACATTACCTCCAATTATATTCATTTCTATGTTTTTTCCAGAGATAACAATTTAAAAAAAAAATCATACTAGTTGGCTTTTGCAACAAAATTTTGATGTTTGAATTCATCAAGTATGATATGGGCAGCTCGTTCTTTTCTTAATTTTTTTTTTTTTTCAGGAATGGCAATTTATCTGTTTTTGCAAATGAACTCTTGATATGCTGTAAAAATGAAAAGTCTCTCCCACTGCAGACTCATGTTAGGATTCATTGTATCCAATATAAAACAATTTTCTGCCGACGAGGAACGCCGCAGCCAAAAATAAACACAGTGACATTTTTTATATGAGCAGCTTCTGACTAATTCGCGGGTTAAGTATTCTAAAATGACTATTATTGTTGTTAATGAGTAAGCATACACCCCTGCCTCTCAATCAAAAGACTCAAAACCCCTCTATGTTAACACAGACAAGACAAAACTCCAATATTGGTTTAATTTCTCACGTAAAGCCAATGGCATTTTGAGTGTCAGCTCACACTGCTACCTGCCACCTGCACCGTGTTTGTGGTGAGCTCAGCGGGTCGGCCGCACAGACGTCTCTGCTGTGAGCCCTGCTGTGCACACGCCGGAGCCCAGAGCAGGTATGGCTTCCACTGTGTTTATTCTCGCTTAACTGGGAAATATTTATAGATCGGCGTTCACAAACTTAGCTCGTCATTTACAGAGTGTTCATGATTTACGGTGGGCAAATCTGAACCACATGCTTCATTCAGGTTACATTAAAAAAAAAAAAAAAACCCAAAAACATGTTAGCCAAGATTCAAGATAATTCACCTAAAAACAAAACTATCGAGAAAATACGACACTTACAAATCTCCTGCCTAATCACCTCTCGCCGGTAATACATGAGGAAGCAAAAACAAACACAAAGGATAATGAAGCAGGCAGAGCACAAAACCCAAAATAATTAGCCAATTAAAGGTGTGAAGCAACAAAGAGGAGGCAGTCTGTGCAAAGTCTCAAGGTCAAACACATTTAAATGCAAATTCAAATAACCGATCAGTGAGGAGGATGTGTGGTTTAACGACCACATACAAATGAAACCATCTGCCTCCGTAGCCTAAGTAGCTGTATGCTTTATAGGAATGCACTTACCACGAATTACAGTAGGATACATCAGGATGAGCTGACATTACAATTACCTGGCCTCAAGCGCTGATTTTCAAATGAAACAGACAACAGAAGTCAATTAAGCGATGATTAATGTGATTTAGCTGAAAGACGCATCATGGGCTCGATGAGAGACTTAAAGACAAGACTCTCCCAATAATGCTGTGTTTAGTTTGTTGCGTGCCGTACCTCCCACATGTCTGTCGAGCTGAAAGCATGCTCCGGCACATAGCATTTATTGATAAGTGATTTTTCAGTCCAGGCGCCGTGCAGCAGCTGGCAGCACAAGACAAAGTGGAGGAAAACTGCATTTGAAATGCTGGGCGTGTAGAAACATGGATAACAGAATCGATACGGCCAAAAAACCAGACTACACAATTTCTTTGTATCAAATTGGTTAAGGACTTTTTGAGGATAGATCTGTCAAATATGCAGAAGACATATTCCACTGTCAAACTCCGGCGGCTCCGGGAGTCCAGCTGGCAGGACTCAAGCGAACCCGGCTGACCTCGTATTGTGGAGAAGTTTCACCGAGTTTGATTTACAGCGACGGCATCAAGATCAAATGTATATTACAGCCTGCAAAAACTCTCCCTCCTAACAAGTCATCTGGTCTTCCATACAGTCATTAGATAATGTTTTTTTTGTTTTGTTTTTTTTTATGTGAGAAAAATCTGCCAGTGGGATGAAATAATACCAGTTGTTTCCAATGCTAATCAGCTTGTTTCTACAATTTTCCTGAATAAAGAGCAATTTTCTTCATGCGAGTGGGCTGATGTGCCTTACTCTGTCTTATTTCAGCATAATTACATTTGTTCCCTGAAAAAATCCTGGAAAAAAAATGAAACTGCACTGGAAACAAGAGCGATTATGTCATCCCACTGACAGATTTTTGTTTCACTTATTTTACGAAAAGCAAAATTGTACAACTGAATATGAGGCTGAACATACTTACAACATATTTACTTTACATATCTAATAAGCTGCAAAAAGCACGAACAAAAGTAGCTAGAGCAAAAGAGCTAGAACAAAAATCGGAACTCGCACACACAGAAAAAAAGCGAATCACATCAGAGCTTGTAGAAAAAAATGCGCACTCGTATATTGAAATTTGCACAAACTTTACAAGAAAATATTCCCACACCCGTTTTCTGAATGTGAAGCCACGGATTAAAAAAAAAAATATTCCCAAATGTGCAGACTGATATTTACATAAACACGACGGCGGCTGCAAATGTACAACTTCACAAGTGAGCTCTCTCGCATCACTGAGCGACGAATCCGTGCACCTCGACTTTCGCCACACGTCCTGCGCTAAACGTGCTGCGAAACTCGCACTTGTAGCTGTGAAGTGGGAGAGCAGAGTCAGGGGAGGGGGGGTCCCGGGATGATCAATCAATCAGAACTCAGAAGACGACGTTTTGTTCCGCTGGCCTCCGTGCCGGTGGTGGGTGAGGCGATCAGAAACCGACCGGGGCGGGCGAGGCTTGTGGA
>OMLB01030696.1:1636-36280 GCA_900302555.1 Myripristis jacobus | reverse complement strand
ATTTATCCGAATAATTAGATGTGATTAGGCTGTTTGTTTAAGAATTATGAGGCAGGGCAACTAAAAAATAGACTGGGATCAATCATGCTGCAATTATTAATAATGAATTTGCTTTTAACCCTAAACAAAAATCCCAGACACATTTTGAATTCATAGAAACACGTTTCCAAGTGACCGATCATTTACTCTACAGAGTCAGTTTTCGCCACACCATGGCTGTTGCATATGTATTTGCTTATTTGCTTGTTTGTGCGCTTGTTTTAAGAAATTTTAGCAGCTCTGGGGCCATGTGAGAGACGCAGAAAGGCAGCTACGGATGACTCATGGCTACAATATCTCAAACATGGTCCGTCCTCACTGTCATCACTGTACTGGCTGTACAGTTTTGTTTTGGTAAGGTCAAACTCCTTTTTGGCCAAATACAAGGAATTCGGATATCTGTGTGATATGCTACATCAATTAGAGATAAGTTTTAAATTATAAGAAGTGAATGGAGATGGAGATGAAGCCCTGCTTTATGCGAAAATCTGTGTTCATTACAATGTAGACTCATGGGCTATGTCCGTGGCGCCCAGTCATGTGGCATCACTGTAATATTTACCATAGCTAATATTTATGTAGGATATAAGGAATAGTTTAGTTGTAGCCTATATGCGTGTAGTATCCCCTCAGAGGATTAGGTTACTATAGATTTAGTATAGATTTGTCTTCCCTAAGGATAACCGCCAAATGTCAATCAAAATCAACAAATCAAGAATTCACAGCCTCAGTGGTACCATGGATTTACATGTTAAGGGATTTGCAAGCACCATGACAGTCACCACACTCTTGTCTTTGCCCAGGTGACAAATCATGTGTCATATGGTCCAGCTCTGGCTCTGACGTCCTCCGAGGGTCCAGTTTTGAGGTGTACTGCACATTTAAATGCAAACTGTGCAAAGGATCCATGTACGCAGACAATGTGGGCACGCCGCAGGAGCACCGAAAATTCAATTCAACAACCCTGTATCTGAATGTGAGAAACATTACAGAGCGCAGGACCTTCAGCTGTCAGTGTAATGACTGTCGACCATTTCTAGACCCCTGTGGACTCGACATCTTCCCCGGATGTGAGTATGATATGATGGGAATTTCTGTGTAAAAAGCTCCAGTCCCCGTCCTTAGCATATTGATCAGACATTTTATTTCTCTGAAAATGAGACATTTGTCTAAATATTTTGGTTGAAATGTGACAGTCACCTGAATAAATATTGATGTGCCAATCATGATGCATTCACCATATTTATTTTCCATTTTCAGATTAAACTCTTCATGATACTATGTATAGCAAGCTCAAAATTATATTTATAAAATCGTTTCTACGCTGTTTTTTTGTTTTTGTTTTGTTTTTTAAAGCAGGGAAACAATTTGTTGGTCTGCAGGATATTTTCATGGCAGTTGGCACAGTGATCATAGTGGCTTTAATGCCTTTAATTAGTCAAGAAGAATACCTGTTCAAGTGCACTGTATGTACATATTGCTGATTGAAAGAAGCTGCATATTGTGACTGCAAGGCTGTGGCTGTGAAAGTCAGGTACAATTTAAAGGGTAAAAAAAAAGCCTCCTTGTTGACACATTATGCTTGTCTTTTCCCTCAAATGTTTTGAAAACTGATTGTATGGGTTTTATTGTTGTTATGAGTTCTCTGCTCTACTTAGTATCTGTTTAACTCCACTCCTCTTTGTCCTTTAGATCCGCCAGATATGCCCCAAAACATAACCTGCTTCCAAATTGTCACAAACGGTGAAAAAGGAAATGTGGTCTGTACGTGGAATACAGGAAGGAATACTCAGCTCGACACCGTGTCAGAGCTGTGGTGAGCTTGACAGACAAAGAAAAACTTTTTGAAAAGGTCTGACTCAGACATTACACAGCTTTACCGCTAGCATTGTCACATGACACTTTGGCTTCATGTGTTCCAGTGTGAGAACTACATCTGGAAACCGCACAGACGGGCCGTTCTCCTACAGCGACTCCTACAGAAAGGGACCCAACTTGTCTGTAAGGTTCCTGGTGTCCGCCTCCGTCCAGACGATCTCTGTGAAGGTCCAGACTCACAACAAGCTGGGCACAGCAGAGTCCACCACCCTCAACTACACACTCAGTGACATCAGTAAGACATCAATCAGCAATCAGCCACAAAGCTTTCACATAAATTGTCATGTTTTAGTGTGCAAACTGCAAAGACGGTGCGTTATCTTAATCTCCTAATCTTATATCTTATACTCCTGGTTGGTGATGTCCCTCTCCATCCTCCTGTCCTCTGATCTGTGATGGCTGGATTCAGAGGATTTTTTATTTTTTAATTTTTTTTAACAAGGAACAGATTTACAAGTGACTTGGGGCCATGGAAATGCATTTGTGTGGTGGATCTTTCTTGGGATAGTTGCAGTTTTATATTTAAAAAATGCATCTGTCCATGGTCTACAATGCTGATCTGAGTGCCGTCCTCTCCGTTTTCTGTGTTCCCAAAGTGATCCCGCTGCCTCCTGTCCTCATGCAAGCTGAGTGCTCCTCCCAGGCCTGCAAGGTCATGGTGAAAAAGAGGACTAAACACCTGGAGATCCAATACAGCACAGCACAGCAGTCATGGACGAGCCATCCAGAATCTGTAAGACATCTCTGTAGTATACAATATATGCAATACAATATAAACATATATACATGTATAGCAGAAAGACCTGAATGAAGCCTTGCAAGAGAGCATGCAGAAAGGTACACTGAACCTCTGACTACATGCAGTGAGTAAAACATCAAACCACAAGGCATCTCTGTTGATTCAAAGTTAAAGGTCAATTTGACTGAGGTTTCAATTGACAGGTTGTTGCGTGCAGAAATGGACACATCATATAGCAGAAGCTGAAACATCACCTTTCGTTCTTTAGCAGTTTGTCTCACAACATGATCTCAAGTGGCAAAATATCACATGCAAAAATGTGTTGAGCCATGAGTGAATATATAGATATAGTGATGTAAGTTTAATTTCACCTTGAAGGGGCACACAGTCTGGAAGATGGAGACAAAAGATACAAATTTACATTAAAAAAAAAAAAAGTATGCAGGTGTGACAAAACGTGAAATGCAGTACGTCATTGCTAAACTGATGTGAAGGAATCATTGTCACTGATCCAAATTTGCATTTATGCAGATATAACTGGAGGGACAATTCATCTTTCTCCTAATATGGAGAGATGTATCTTCCCCTGTCTCCTATCAAATCAACACCTGTGCTGTTCAGACATTGTTTCTGCAATAATGTACATTGGAAGCCCAAGTGGAAAAAAGATGTATATTGATTTTCAGGGTGTGCAGATTGGTTTGGTGTGGATCCAGTCCATCTCCTCTCTGCAGCCTTACACGTTGTACCACTTCAGAGCCAGAACCAAACTGAGCACTGGGCTGTGGAGTCAATGGAGCACACAGATCTCAAACTGGACTCAAGAGGAAGGTAAGCAAACCTGGACAACAAAGTAGATGAATGTGAGCCTGTTGTTTTGAAAAAAGACCCTAATCTCTGCTGGTATCACCACTGGCTCAGTCTGCACACAAATCAACCTCTGTGGTGCGTTATCTACATGCACTGCTGGTTGAGTCAGTGGTGCTTCCTTTCCATTTGGTCTTTGATGGGCAGGTATCAGTTCACCACTGGCTGCTTACAAGAACCCTATCCCACTGAAAGAAACCCTGTTGTGTTATATCTTGCATAAGGGAACCGATACCTATAATTAGGCATGCTATGTGCAATGCACAGAAAGTCCACCATGCTCACACTGAGATGGTGATGCACTGCACTGCATGGTTTGCAATTTGTAGTCTGTACACTTGAGTGTAGGTATGAAGCGTTTAGATACTGAGCTAAGGTGATGAACTTAGTGAAATGGTGAGGACGAGAATGATGCTACCTCGGAAAGGTCTGTTTGCAAGTTTGTAAGACAGATGGTGCGAAGATATGCTTCTTTCCTTTCAGTTGGTAAAGCTTAAAAATGCTAAAAAAAATTGAAGTGTGAGAACAGATCACCAACTTTCCACCAGTGCTTTGCAGCGGTGGTCAGACTGAAAGGACAGAAGAGACATGTATCGTAAACAGCAGCATTTCCCTGAAACACTTGCTTTTGGTAATGCGTGCACTGAAAGAGCAGGCATGCAGCATGACACCTGTTTCCTAACCTTTTGAACGAGCACAGATCAAATTCTACCGTGTAAGGCCGAGTTTGAGCAGGGAGGCACTCTGGCCGTGTCTTTTTAAATGAATAGTTTAGTGTCGGTTCACCTCCTGAAGAGTCTGCTGCATACACACTCTACTTATCACGTTAGAAATGGCTTAGAAATTGTAACTCGCAGTTTAGAGAAGTGGCAAGTTTTCCACAATGTGCCAACACCTTCTCTGTTCTTCATTGCCAGAAATATCCAGCTTCACAAGACATTTGGTCTCATTTTGAGTCTTTTTTTTTTTTTTAACAAATGAAATGAGATTCCAATGCAGTTTCATTTCTTTAAGTTTGTTTTTTTTTCCTGGGAACAAGCATCAATATGTTGAAACAAGGCAGAATAAGGCTGATTACCATTGGAAACAATTATCTCATCCCACTGGCAAATTGTTTCACTAACACAGAACATATGACTGAATGTAACTGCCTTGCTAAGATGGATTTTTTTTTTTTTTTTGCAGTGATGTTGTCTTTCCTATCTATAAACATCACACGTTGACCAAGCCTTTCCCACTCTGTCATCATCTATCTGCCTCGTGTGTATCAGTCCCTACTGTGGCCAATGCTGTTATGCTGGTGTTGAAATATGTGTGTCTTGGTGGAAAAGTCCCCCACCCCTTTTCCTGTAACAGATGCTATACACAGTATAGCTTAGCCAGTTCAACAAAGGTTTCAGAAAGTGAAGAAAGAAAGTGAGAAAGAAATATTTCTATTATGGCAAACATTTTACAAAAAAGTACACTAACTATCCATTTATTTTAGCTATAAGGCATCTTTATTATATGTTGTTCATTTTGAAGGTCAGTTTCAATTATCTACCAGATGTTGATAGATGTAGATGTATACATTAATTCAGAAAGTATTAAGTTTCTTGGAATCATTAGTCATCATTCTCCGAGGCTTGAGCTTTCAGAGGAAAACGTTGCAAACTGGATGTCTGTCACTTTCACAGGAATCAAAGCATAACATCACAGATCAGCACTTTCACTCATGAATAATAATATATAAGAAACGTCCTGTCACTACTACAAACATTTAATTTAATTAGAAACTCACAGCCACATCACTAACACACCTATTCTGTGAAGTCAGAGTTTATTTACTGAAAATATTGAGCTTCTCAGAGGATTTAAATGTTCAGTACTACTGTTTTACAGCTCCTGACAAAGAGCTGGATGTGTGGTATGCTGATTCCCCTGAATCCAACTGCATGACGGTTTACTGGAAGGTACGTTTTTCAACCCCTGACAGTCACACACACAAACTACGTGCAAACCTGCACCCTAGCTCTCCACACAGTTTCCTCTGAGTGAGCACCGTCCATTAATGAAAATTCTGAATGATAATGAAGGATACAACACAACACAGCACTAAGGTGTGAGAAAGTCTTTATTCGGTGTGCTTTCCGGCTCCCTGTGCTCCTCATGTGTGGGCTATGTGGGTGTGTAGTGCTTTAACCATTTTTACACCACCACTTCGCTGCCACTTTCTATGTAAACTCAAATGTCAACCCTCAACCATTTCTGAGGTTTGACACCCTGACTCCCACCTCCTGCACAGACACTCACACACTCCCACACCCTGACACACACACACACACACACACACATACACACATACACACTCTCTCTCTAATGTCACATTAAAACTGCGAGAGATAACTGAAACCAAAGACCAGACACTGCAGTTTCAGTTTACAAGAAAAAGAAGAGCTTAACAGAAACAATGGGTCTTCAGCATTATCCCTTCACTGTACACTCTTGTGAAGTGACCTAAATGTCCTTTCTCTACTCTCTGTTCTGTATCCTTCAGTGACTGACACTGTCAAGTGCAAATAACAAGATTGTTGCAAATGTCTCGACACGCAACAGAGTGGCGGACTTGCTGTTTTAACTCAAAATGCTGCTCTTACTGCAGAGGCTGAACGACTCCAACGCCAGAGGGAAGATTGTAGACTACAGGGTCAAAGGCCACAACCTCAAGACAGGCCGGACCTTCACCTACGACGTCAGTGCTAATGTCAGTCATTACTCAGTGCCGTGCTGTGGCCGCTGTGAGGTGACTGTGTTTGTGCGCAACTCCAAAGGCCTGTCCCCTCCTGCCACCCTCCCCAGCCTCCACAAGACAGGTAGAATATGCAGTGCTTTCCTGTCTTGCCTCCATGTTTATATCATATATTGTATTTTTTCATCATTTCGCTGTGCAGTGTTAAGTGGTTACCTAACTCAGATAATTGTGCCTGTTTGCACGTTGGAGATAAAATACTCCTATGTCCATTGTTTCTCAGCTGAGCCCCCTCAGGATGTGCATGTGACAGTAGACAACCACAGTGTCATCATCTCCTGGAGAAAGCCTGTAACTGCGTTTGCACCCACTGCGTATCTGGTGGAGTGGCACCCAGAGGACCGGAGGGTAGAGGAGCTGCAGTGGGTCAGACTGGGCAGGAATGAGAACCAAGCAGTCATCACAGGTACACCAAGAGGAGTGACAACATGCACTCTAGCTTCAGACTGCTGTACAAAAAACATTACCCTTATAAAGGTGTTATAATTAGGTTATTAACTGGGTTGTAGACACTTTGTAAAGCATAAGTCAACAATTATGAACAAGTTATAACACAGTTGTCATACATCGATGTGGGCTCACTATTTGGCAAGATCAGGTTGCTTGGCTTAATGTGATCTTGCCAAATAATGAGCTTGCACTGATGTATGAAACCTGTGTTCTAATGTGTTTGTAACTGTTGAGTAATGATTTATGAAGTGTTTACAACCTAATTAATAACCTAATTATGAACCATTCATAAACCCTTTATGAGGGTAGTTTTATTGTGCAGTGGTCATGATGTTATATTTTGTTATTTCCACACTATGAAATGTTAACAATTAAGAACTTCAGAAGAGTATGCAGATGGCCTGTCTGTGCCTACACTGCAAAAAAAAAAAAAAAAAAATCTCTGTAAGTCATTTTTCATCTTCAGTGTTAAAATCTTGTTTTTCTTAAGACAAGCAAAAAAAGAGCTGAAATAATCCCACTTGTTTCCAATGCTACTCAGTGTGTCCCCAAACTTTTCTTGAATCAAGGGTCATTTTCATAGTACTAGTTGTCTCATTTGGCTTACTCTGCACATACATTAAAATATGTCTACTTGTTCCTAGACAAATTCCTGAAACAAGGGGAACAGCACTCAGAATAAGTGGGATTATCTCATCCCACTGGAACATTGTATTCACTTGTTTTAAGAAATACGATTTTAAGACTGAATATGAAGCTAAATTGTTACGGTGGGGATTACGGTGCACATACACACATCCATTCACATTTGACACTGGTCACAGCGGATACATCGTGATAAATCCAGTCCCATTCTTCAAAGCAGGGGCTGACAACCACATGGTTTCTTTCTCCGCCTACCCCTTTCTTTGTTCCTGTCCACTTCTTTTTCTAAAATCCTTTACTGCCGTATCTCTCCCTTCTCATGGGCCAATTCTCTGTCTCTGTATCTCCTGTGCAGACATGAAGCCATACGAGTGCTATGAGGGAGCTGTATATGTCCTGTATGAGAGCTCAGTGGGCAGGGCCAGGTTTACAGGTGTCAGCACCATGGAGTCAGGTAAGAGCTGGGAGCGAGGCAGCGTGTGACTGATATAGACCTGGAAATTATTTTAAGCATTAATAAAATTATCTCTCACGTAGTAATAATAACAACAATTACGCTATTTAATACTATTTTATTTCATTTTATTTTACTTCACAGAAATTCACACACTATCTCACAGCCATCATTCCGGCAAGCATTAAAGTATTAGTGCAAAATTGAGCAATGGAGTGACTGGCCACTGATAAAAATACCTACTCAACTGCCTCCTTGTTGTTTGTAGCTCCAACAGGGGGTCCATCTGTCAAAGAGCAGGTGGAGGGGAACAAAGTGACGCTGACCTGGACAAAGCTTCCGAGGGAACAACGCAGAGGATGTATCAGCAATTACACCATCCATATAGAAGCCCAAGAGTCCCTGCTGTCTTGTAAGCACAATTAACACCCAGAAACGCTCACCGCACTCACAATATGGCTTTGTGCTCCCTGTGGTTATGACATGCTTTTGACAAGTTTTGGCATGTTGTTCATAATATGTACTGATAGGATCCAATGGGTCAGATGAATCACTTTCTACAGCATGATTTTATAACAAGGCTTCTCTCCTGTGTGTGTATGACTTTACATTCCAGACCATATACCTCCATCAGAGACGATGTACATCATCGAGCACCTTCCTCCAGCTCCTTACTGGCTGCACATGACGGCTTGGACTTCACATGGAGAAGGACCTGCTGGTCAAAGGGTCAAATTCTTCATCGAACGTAAGCAGCTGTCAAGATTACTTTTATTTTTGGCAGTTCAGTTTGCGTCTTGAACTGTGGGATATGAAATACTGTGCATGGAATGGACAGGCTTACATGTTCTTAATTCATTGATTAATTGATTACATTATATCGTTAAGAGCAGACTTTTTGTAATGATATAGCTGCAAGAACAGCTATAGAGTATTTGGCCTCACTATCCTGCTGTGGAATTGATAGGATATCTTCTCAAGTCGATTATATTTGAATATTGCCTTGAAAACAAAACAAGATAAGTTTCCTCACATTAAAACAACAAAGGCACCCAGTGTCAAAGATGTGAAGCACCTCGCATCATCCAGCAGTGCTGGAGCATGGTGTCTGCACGTCTGGCACTGCTATGCCTATAAATGTCCACTAGGGGCAGAAGTGCATTAAGATGTCCTTAAATGAAATACAAACAGAGACATCAGAGGTGGCACATCCCCCAAAAACTTAGTCACAAGATGCCAAACTGAACATGACTACAAGAAACAGAAAAATTAAGTGTGCACACTTTGGCCTCAGAGGGTCTTTTGCCTCAGAGGAAGGCACTCTGAGGCCGAAACATAGATTAACAAAACAGATTTTTTTTGTGGACATTCATACAGGAAATCTAGAAATGCCTCAGCCTTACATCTACTCCCTGTTTCCATCTCACTTTTTCAGAGGAGAGCCAAGCGTTCATCATAGGAGTGTGCATAATCGTCTTCAGCACCCTGTTTCTTCTTGTGTGTGTCTGCCAATTCTCAGCAGTACAGCAGAGGTAATGAGGTGGTGGCAGCCACAACACACCACTTTAAGGTCTTAAAAGTAAAAGACAGTCTTAAAAAAAAAACAACAAACACATACAATGTCATGCATTGATCTTTGTTGTACAGTAGACAACAGATTTTGTGTCAATGAATCATGCAGCAGCAGAGAGGAAATCCGCTGCTGGATAAAGTCTAATTTAGTAATCCTTTCCTGTCCCACCAGGTTCTGGATGGTTTTCCGCTGCCTCATGCTTGATGTTATACCTGATCCTGCCAACAGCAAGTGGGCACAAGAATGTGTCAAAGAAAAGGTATTTGTCCAAGCCATTTATGTTTATTGTTGACATGTCATATTATTTTGTTTAGATGCATCTTGCAGTATTATTTTGGACACTTTGGGGCGGTCATTCGATTAGATTAGGTCATTAGAGTTGTATATAAAGGCTAAAGACCAGAAAATATATTGAATTGGGTCTGTGAAGTATTTAGTACTTAATGCTTAATGCTCCGTGTCTTTCTCAGCAGGGCAAGATGAACTTCCAGCTCCAGCTGAGTAACTCATGTGGAACGGAGGAGGAAGACGAGCCCATTACCGTGGATGTTGAGGAGCTACATGAGGAGAACTTCACGGCGGCCTCCGACGTCTCCTCACAGCTCTGCCCCCAGACCAGCCTGAGCCCTACCACGGACACAGACGCGCTGCTGTATCCTCACACCTCGTACATCAAGAGCTTCTCCCACGACTCGGACAGCTCTGACCAAACCCAGACCTCTCTGGAAACAAACACGACTCTCGACTACATCGCGGCACACTGGGCAGAAGACGAGGAGTGCGAGGAGGACGAGATAGAATCTACGGAAATGTTTGGTTTCTTCCCCAGCCCAATGGACGCGCTTATGTTTAAGGGTCAGCTGACACTGGATAACGTCAAAATCGACTGCAGTGGCCTGTTTGAGAATGGTTAAAAACCATAAACATTTGGAGGAAGGAGGCTGTGACACAACTGGAGAAACTGCTAAATGAAACAATGACTGGAGCTGGCTCCTTTTCCAGTCAAGGTGTTCACAAACTCCTTTGGTGGTTAAGTCATTATTGCTGAATGACTCTGTGTGGTTAACTTTTTTTTTCTATTGCACTGTCTTGCCCTTTCGATCAAGCACTTGCAAAGACACCTGACGTGCAGGAACTACCTCGTTGCTTTCCACATTGAAAAAGACTCCCACAACGTGTATGGACAACACCTCTTGTACAGTTTCCCACAGCTGTTATGCCGTAATAGTTTGTGATTCGAAATGTACTTTAATACACTTTTTCCTTGTCATGCATTACCAGTTTTTAACTAAAGAACACTGTTTCATACACTGATACTGAAATCAAAATAAACACAATACAGACTGCAGAGCATAAATGATGAGTGCAAATCATGTGTTCTGGTCCACAAATCTATTATCAAGATCTGTCTCCATTGTTTATCAGTTACTAATGCACTGTGACTCTCCATTACTTCTTCCTTTTCAGGAATACATTTAGAATTTATACAGTATGTATAGATCTTTGAGAAATGCCTTTATGAAACTGTAATACTTTTTTTTCCAGGGTTTTTTTTTTGGGCTCCACATGAAAAATTTAATTTCAATATTAACATACACACATTCTCCTAAAACACTGTGAATTGTTTTAATATTGTTCTTTATGCATTATTATTGATAGCACCTTCAGTTTGAAGACTTGTCTAAATTATTTTTGAGTAGTTCCTAATAATATCACAAGAACTTAGTTATATAGTGGGAGGCAAAATTGTTCTCCTGAGTGCTGAAAAACTCCCAGTGCAAAATTTGATGCTACAAATGAAGTCAGGGTGGTAGGAGAATGCACATTGGAGATCTTCAAGTTACTTTCATCCAAAGTAAAGCAAGGCACACCCAAAGTGACGACACCATCCACCTGCATGTGCATCCCAGATACAAACTGCGGCCGACACATCAGTTTGTGAGGCTGCAGTCAGCAGAGAATTAGCAGTTTTCATACCACTTCTTTATCAACATGACTAACATTTAGCACTGGTCAAAAAATACCTAATTTCACCGTTGAAGACTGAAAGCAAGTTAAAGGTAAAAGTTTGAGCTTCATGGTTGCAGTGGGAGAGAGTTGATGTGAGGCCACAGGAGAGGTTAACACAAGAATGCATAAAACCTTGCGGCATGAAAATATCTAGGTGTGGTGATGTTTCATTTGTCAGTTCAGAGATGGAGTCGTGCTATGCCGTGCCATCTATTCTGGTTTAACAAGGATCTATTTTCAGCAAGGATTCTCAAACTCTGCAACTACTTGAATCAATGCAAGCTGCAATTAAGGCAAATGCTAGACAACAAATAGAGATATTCTTTATTTTAAAACTAATGAATGTTTGTTAATTCGTATTTGTGATACTGGTGAAAAAAATGTTTGTCTTTTGGAGAAATATCATTTGACCAAATTATGTTTTTTGATTAGTGGTAGTGGATCTCATATTAGATGTCAATAACAAGCCCTCTGCAGTTAGATTGTCTCCGCATGCTTACCTTGTTACCAGGTATTGGGACTTTGTGATACCTAACATTTATATGTACATGTATTATATACAGATATATTGATGCCAATAAAGCAAATTAAATTGAAATACTGATTGTTACTTGGAGCTACAGATGCCTAATGATCTCATGCTTAACTGTAGTATTGCATTGTTGGCCTGTATGTTTCTAAGTTATAATGGGAAAGTCATATTTGATGCCATTATGCCACATGTGAACTTTAAGCCTCAGGGTTTGGCAACATAAATGCAATCTGCAGACAAGCGTACTGTTCAGATAAAGCTTGGGGTAAAACACGTCTGATCAGTGTTGCAGGAGCAAGGTTGTGCCAAAAAGCAATTAGGCTTTGTCAAGTGTTGTAGGCCACATTCATAAAAAACAAAAACATGATTCAGCATCATCATAAACCTAATGAAATAACGTTTTCACTCCACATAGGTGCTCGCCATAACAGCACAAGGGATAGTGATAACAGATGTGGTGTGTGGGCAAATGTGATTGCAAGTGGCAGTCAAATCCAAATGAACCCAGATATTGTACTTATGTGACTCACATTGTTTGTACCAAGCAGAATGTAAAAAAGTGACAATGCAAAAAATTAAACGACCACCTTTATTTACCGACAGAGGTCTCTAATAGCAGGGCTAGATTTCACACATTTGTAGAGCAGAGTCGTTCCATATGATGAACAACTGTATTTCTTTCAGAGTGATTATGCAGCGGTGCCACTGTGGAGGCTAAAGAGCAAACTGAAGCTGGGCTGACTTTACATGTCTCAGGATGCTTGAGCGGAGTGTGTCAACAGTAGTCTGAGGGAATCCAGAGGACTACAGCCACATCCAAACTGTGTAAAAAAACACCTGCTCTCCACGTCTCACCTTCAATTAAAATAAACACTAAGGCATCGTTTGACTTGTACATGGCCAGTGATCAGAGCAGATGGAATGGGCAAGAGGAAGAGACATTAGACAATGAATAGCACCTCAAGGCAAGTACATTAGAACACAAGAGGAAACTTTCACTTGCATGGTGATCCACTTGACAAATGTAGCAAGACCCATGTGAAATTAGAAAAGTAATCACCTTGTGTTCCTTCTTAGCAACATGTCAATACAAACACCCTTAATACAGATGAGGCGCAATTCAATGGATGCATTCAAATCATCACTTGATCAAAGATCAAGGGATGTCCTATCTGCATCATCAAGTTGTCTGCCAGAGATTTTTTATGAAAATAGTCTAGATTTACAGGCCTAAGATCATAGAAGAATAGACCCTCCTTTATAAAATATAAAACAATACCGCAGTTCTAAAGAAAAGTCCTTTAAAACTCATTGAGTGAAGCAGTAACTTGGTAAGAAACACCTGGTGTGGCAGAGCTTATGAGCTTGGGCTGGAGCCCCACAGCGCCCGTTTTGAAGCAGTCAAGCAAGCAACGGGACACCCCAAGCTAAACGATACTCTTCTTATATTTGGAAATGCATATTTTCAAGCAGCAATTACAAAAATGTATCCATGGACAATGCATAACCTCTGAAAAAAATACTGTATGAAAACATCCCTGCTACTTTGTTTCTAAGTACAAAACCTCTACCAATAAAGTTGCTCCCGAGTAGCAAGAAGTCCTTTTCTTTTTTTGTATTTTTTTGTTAATTTCTGTTTTTTTTTCCATCTTTTTTTTTCTTAAATGGGTAAAATTCAGTTCTCAAGTTGAGTGTCATAGATAATGACAGTCTTCTCCATCAATTCAATCTGCTGAAGGATCCAGGAACATGCGAGCCTCGTAGTGGAGGTGCTTATGGGGCTCCTGTGGGCCTGAGGGACAGCGGCCGGGGCTCAAGCCAGGGCTGGGAAGGCCTCGGGGTCATCCACATTGGGCACCGACACACCAGACTGGACACAAAACAACGCCAAGTAGAGGTTAGACTATTTATGGAGTTTTTAAGTCATGTCAACACAAAGAAATGACGAAAATAAATTAGAATAAAGCCTAATTGCAAATTTGATATTCTGAGGACCCAGGAGTTTATATTATTAAGACTAATTTCAACAGGTTAGCTGACCAATTACTTGTTAATATTCAGGGCAAAGTCATATCATGGAGTTCAAGTACAGTGAAGCAGAAGTTTGCTTGTTTTCTACTTCAGACAAACAAGTGCTAACAATGATAACAATCAATCATCATAAGGATTAAAGCTATTAACAGGGTCTTGTGCTTGTGTTATGCTACTGTCACGACATGATGGTTACCTTCTCAGTTCTTCCTCCACGTGGCACCCTAGCAGGGGGTCCCTCACGGCTCTCACGGCCCTCACGGCCCTCGCCCCGACCACGACCCCCCCTGCCACCACGGGGTCCCCCGCGGCCACGGCCTGGACGGCCCAAGTCTCCAAAGTTGATCTCCAGCTGGGACGTAATGTCATTGGCTGGCTTTCGGAAGTGGTGCTCATCCTCCTGAATCAAGGAAAAAGGCAACATATTATTTCCTCATTGGTTTAAAAGAGCTTTGGTTTGTGCCACTTCACTTTAAAACTTTGACTTAACGTGTCATATGAAGGTAACCTACAGCATGTGCCTTGGATGCCTCATCCCCCTCAGTGTCGATCAGAGCACCTTTCTTGTCCTGTGTTGTAGAAAGACAGAACAGAAACATAACCTCAGCTTACTGGATCAAAGTAGCACTTGAATATTGTGTTTGCACTTATACCAAATGCTGCTGTTGGCATTTCTTTTTAAAAAAAACACAATTCAGTTAAAAAGAACAAAGATACACACCCTATCAATACTTTAATGCCCTGCTTTGCACAACACCTCCATCTCTTGCTCAAATAGTACTGACTCCAGACTAACCTCAGTGTCTTTTGCAGAAAACTGCCACCCGTTCTAAGCACTCAGCTAAAAAGGAAAGCCTCCCAGAATTATTGAAAATAATTATTTATCAATAGAGTGGTGGGACTTTCTGTGATACTGAATACATATAAATTTTCTAATTTGTGTGTATTGTAGGCCTTTTGTTTAATCAATTTTCTACCGGCTTACCTTGCTACCTTTTTTCCCCCATTGGGACAATTTGCCCCATTTCAATCAAAACTAAGTTACTACAATTAACTAAAAATGTAAAAATCTGAAAACATGCATAAAGAGCACGACCATGTGGTTAACTCACATCCTCCGTTTTGGACTTGTGCAGCACATATCCTTTGTTCCACTCAGCTCCCTCATTGGCCTTGCGGATATTGAACTCCACCTTGGCCCGCTCCTTGCACTGCATGGCTTTCCATTCATCCAGAGTCATCTCCTTAGGGCCTTCATCCTTGACTTCCTCTACCTCATTCTCCCTGCAACACACAATGAAACAATAAAATGAAAAGTCATTATTTTGCATTTAATATTGCCAAGACAAAGTCTCTGAAACTTCTGAGCACTAACTCAAATATTTCCAGCCATGGTTATATTCCTTATCAAGTCACCACAAAACTTACTTGTTCTCAGAGTCAGCAGGCGGATGCTCCTCTCCCTCAGGATTCTCCTCAGTTACGTTTGATTGGTCAAGCTCACTATGAAAAGGAAACGGCAATTAGAGTCATGTCTTGCGAAAACCACAGTCCCTTGGTGAACTGCTTAAAAGTTAACAGGTGTTCTCTAAAAGATATACTTGCTCCTGAGAAGAAACCTAAGCACTGAGCAAAATTTACTTCAGGTCTCAGGTAACTCCTCCACCCCCATCATGTTGCATATCAGCCTACGACCGCTTACTTCAGTTCATCCTTGACAGTGCCCCAGTTGTGAGATCCACTTCCTCCACGCTTTTCCTCAGCTTTCAGGCTGCTGAAACAACATTTGCTTTAGCCAGGAGACTGACAACAGAAATTCATGCAAACACATATGAATGTTTTACGGATTCGGTGTAAAATGACTGTCAAAGAAAAGCACTTACGATCGGTCACTGCCACTGTGCCTATCAAATTCACGTTTTCCTCGTGAGTCAAAGCCATCACTGCGACCCATGCCGCGTCCTCGGCCTCCACGGCCGCCCCGGCCTCCACCACGTCCTCTCATTGGCCTATCACCAACAGGCCTATGGAACAGAGGGGAAACCCCAACTCAATCACCCTCACGGTACAACGGACTGAATGTCTACTACACAAAAATCCTGGTCAATTAAAATCTCTACTGATCCATAGTTGAACTCACTTCTCCACTGAGAATTCTCCTGTCTTCTCACCACCTTCTCCAGCAGGCCTCTCAAAGCGGCGAGGGGGCCGCCTGTCTGCTGGAGGCCGCCTGTCTGTGGGTGGGCGCCCCTCTCCCTGGCCGCCCTGGGGCCTGGAGCTGTCACCCTCAGGCCTCCGACCCATTCTCCTCATACCAGCACCTGTGGATGACCACAAAAGGATTAGAGGAACAATACAATCAACAGATCAAAAACCACTGTTGTGAGCCAGAGGAGGAACTGAACAATTCAACTGATTCATTGTATCATTAAAAATGTAATTTAAAAGATCTTACAGGTAGCTGTATTAGCAAAGTCCCTCAACTAATCAACTTTTTACATTTTTTTTTTATTTCAGCCAGTGTCACATCCGTTAATGGGCTTACATGTGCCATGGAGGACTGGCAGCATGCAGGGTAAATTAGCCGATTAATTCCTCCTCTCGCTGACAGATTGCTGATCAGTGAAATCATGTGGTGTGATCTTTGGTTGGAAAGGAAACCTGCACACACTCTCCACAGCACATGGTTGCCCAGGACTGGTCAAGTCTGACATTAGTCCCACCCACTGCTCCAATCACCAGCTACCAAAATAGACACCCTCCACTCTGCTACAGCAGCTGAGTGCAGGAGAGTGGGTGCACCTGTCTCATCTTTTCTCAAGCAACCAGATACGAGTCCACCAAGACAGTGACATGCTGATAATGGCCAACTACTTAGTATCTGGAGATCATTTCCTGACTTCATTCTGCCATTAGCAATCGGAAGTATTTAACCACACCTGACAAAAGTAGACTAAAAATACGTTTTCAGGATTTAGTATGTATAATCCCAAGCAATCAAACTGCTAGTATGAACAAAATCCTATCAGGCAGGTTGACTGGGCCATGTATTGTGCAGCTCGGGTTAAGTGGCGGTCTGGAGGCTGTAGATTAGGACGCCCCACACCCCCGCCACGAGGTTTATCACGATGAGGAACAGGACTGCGTGCCATGTCTGGTGCCCACTGACAAAAGCCAACAGAAAATAAGCTTTCATGTTCCGTTAAATTACAATAATCGAATAGCATTAATCTAATCGTCGTGTTTTTTGTAGCTTCACCGATTACGGGATCACGTTGTCTCCCCGTGCCAAACCTCATCTAACCTGTCAAAGTTTACAATTAAGCAATAGTTGAGCCTCGCTGACAGCCACCTGCACCGAGTAAATTCTGGGCAGAGTCAAGAGGTCGTCGACCATCACGATTTAGCAGTTTTAACCGGCTGAGGGAAAAAAAAAAATTTAAAAATGGTTGGCCAACATTTAGGTGGCCGGGCTCGATGGGGTTCAGCCTGTTTGACAAGGCCGGGGACAGGCCAAAACAAGTCGGCCTGCACGCTGTTTATCACGGCGTGCCCCGTACAGTTGAAGCTTCACGCCTTCCGTCGTGCTGCTGGTTTGTACAGGGGGGAAAGCGCCATTGTTGAAGGTGACAGCCCGGACAGACGCACAAAGGGACTCGCGTGGACCTCATGTCACGGGGGCTTATGAAGCACCATTAGCTAGCTAGTGAGCAAGACACTTAGCTTGCTAGCTTACAATCCCCTAGCTGCAGCTACACCACAGATAATGACATGAAATGTAAAACTAAAATTTTTACCATCTTTCTTCAGAGGAACAGGTGCCTGGGTCTCCTCCTTCTTGTCAGCAAGGGGGTTCTTTCTGTCTTTCTGGGACTCCTTTTTCTGTTGCTTAGCAGCCTGGGCTGCAGTCTTGGCGGCACCAGGAGCAGGAGCCTCCTTCTTCTTGATCTCGGCCTGCTTCAACAGCTCAAACGGATCCGACTCGTCGTCAGATAATTGGTCGAACCGGTTGGCTATGGTGCAGCCGAAACCTTCTTTCATTTTTCCGGGCATGATGGCGCCCCTTCAGCAGGATTTTCCTCCGATTCTACGAGGCTTGGTGCGAACACTTCGCTGGATGAAGCCACAAGATGGCTGGGAAAAGGACCTTCTTCTCTTCCGGCGCGATAGACATCCGGGGCCTCGGCGTTGGCGCGGGGTGGGGCGTGTAGTTCTTTGATAATGAAAAGCTATGAGCCCAGACTGCAGAACAACTACACTACCCATGATTCCAGTCGGTGTCAATAGTGTTTGTTAGCTTCTGCAGTGAGGGCAGCGTGGGTGCCCATGCATTTCTCTGCTCTTGTTTTGTTTTGCAGCTACACGCAGAGATCCGCTGGAAACCTCTGCAGACACACTGCAGACTTTTGTGCAGGGCATTGTAGTATTTAACCAAAGTGAACACAACACTCCCTTTGTCTCCTGCATGGTGTGCCTCCATCACACACATGTAGACCTCTACAGGCAACAGGTGTGTGGCACAGAAGTCATATGGGCCAAATGCTTCACACGAGAAGAAGAAAGACCACAGAAATAGAGTGATTCATAAATTCCTTATTGATTTTATTTTTTTAGACCAGTGCTGGGCAGGTTCCTAATGCTAATGGTCATACATTTCAAAAGTTAGGTCATCTCTTCACTCTGGGCAGCAAGCTGCACATCCTTGAGCTGGGGCTTGCATCCATTCTGTCTTCAAAAATAAACTCAACCAAATTATCTCTGCTGTGCAATGACCAGAGGAGTGGTATCCAGGGCTTATTTATTTTCATATTTTAATTATTTTCTTATTTACTTATTTATATTTATTTTCTTGATCATTTTGGTTTTATTTGGTATTATTGTTTATATATATATATGTACACACACACACACACACACACACACACACACACACACACACACACATACATACATACATACACATACACATATACATACATACGTATATAAATGTGTGTGTGTGTGTAGTGTATGTAGTGTACGTATGTATGTATGTATGTATAGTGATATGCACTGCACATCACTTCTTATCTTTGTCATTTTTGATATGTATTTTTTAACTGTGCAAAAAAAATAAACCTAAACGTAATAGGGCTCTTTTATCTGTGATACAATACAAAGAGGATATAACCACCCAGAGAGCTCAATGCCTGGAAATCCTCTCACTGGGTTAGAATCATTAAATATGGAGGGGGTGTCCGCAAAATTAATTAAGTACATTTATTTTTTCCGATTGTCTTACATTGAAATAGTAATTTGTCTGGCTACCCATAACCGGGAAAAGTAAGTTACCCTACATTATTTCCTCCTATATCAATGAAGGGAACATACCGACAGGAAAATCAAATGGGCGTCTGTTTTTAGTGCCCTTGTTCATGTTTTTCTGACATGAAGTAGTTTGGTTGAATGTGAAGAGTATCTGTTTGGAGTAGCTCTAACTACTTTACTCTTGTGGAAATAATTATCTAAAAGAACAAGTACATGCATTATTTATGTAATTTTGCTGATATAGAGATAAGCACCAGATAAGATGGAGTGATTCAGTAGACAGTGGGAAGTTTCAAATGTTGAATGTAATACAAACTAACCGAAATAAGAAAGCAAGACAGACTTTGAAACGAATTTGAAATTTGATCTGTGTAATGCCGTTTTATATTTGCACGCATGTTTGTATTTATATATAAACAGTATTTACGTTGATATCCACATTGCATAGGCTGCTACTGCTTTATTACAGCCCAACAGTAAACGGGCCAGCGGCACCACAGCGCACTGACAGGACCAGCGCTGTCCTGACACCCTGACACGGATTTGGCAACACCTCCATCAACCCTGTGTTTTGTTTTGTTTTGTTTTTTTCCCCGCACATCCAAGATGACATCGCCCGTCACCAAAGCCATGATAGAATCCTACGCGCTCATGGTCATGGTCATGGGGACGTTTTTCGTCTATTTCTGCGGCATGGTGTGGGCTTTCTGTAACCCGAAACTGAGCGGAGCCGAGGAGCAGTACGAGACCGAGGGAGAGGAAGCGCCGCCCGGGGACAGCTGCAGCGTCTGCGCCCCTCATCCTCAGCTGGGGACCTGCCGCTGTCCAGCTGCGCGTCCACCGGCCCCGCAGGTAGACGGAGACTGGCTCACTCACGCAACTTACATCAACTTTCTGGGGGACACCGATAGCCTCCTGTCGGACTGCTCTGGATGTCGCTGCGAGGATCATGGAACTATAAACAACAAAAGTGGGTGTAGTCCCTTGAGGGAGGAGTAGGTTGGACATTTGCTGGCCTGTCACCATCGTTAGCTGATTCTGTTTATGGCAAAGCTGTATTTTTCTCTCGTGTGTAATTCGTGCTTTAGTGATTGCTGCGGGTGAAAGCAGTATGACATGATAATAAGCGGTGCTCTCTCAACCGTGACAGTGCATCAGCCGCCCTAAGGAAAACTGCTTGAGTTTCCTTTAGCGTAACTCACATCATTTAAATGTCCTCATACAGACAAAACCAGCGAAAGAAAAGTAAATATCTGGCAGAGTTGTAGCTGCAGCGTGTTATTGAACCATGTGAGCTGGTGTCTTCATGCTGTAAATCCAGGCTTACATGTTCTGTATGAATAAATGGTACTTTACTGTTGTGTCTTGCATGCAGTTATATGCCCAGTCTGCATGGGCTTCAAGACACCATGAATGCAAAGAAGCCAGGAGCAGAGCACATCGTTTACATTGTCAGACAGCAGAAATAAAGCATTAAAATAAAGCATTCATCTGATCATCAGACCATTATCAAGTAGGACATCACTCTTTAAATCACCAACAGAGGCTTACTATGTATAGAAGCAAATTTAAGTGCATACAAACAATCTTGTCTTCCTCTCCAGGCTTTTGAGATAAAGTCACCAAACTTAAAACACATCAAAATGAAACAACCATTTCAGTTTGTGCTCATCTGAACACCACAATATTTCAGGGTTTTGTCAAGTGACCTCATGGTAGAATAACTCTCACAGGTCATCATAAAGTGCAAAACAAAATGGGACTGGCCCTGCTTCACCCAGATCATACAGTCTGTGTTGCTCTGGAATATTTTTGACTCGTCCAACCTCAGTGGCCAGAGGAAGAATGCCAGCTCTCAACCGCGCAAACAAAGATCTGTGGCTTCTGGATAAATGAGATGTAACGTAATTCAGGGCCAAAATTCTGTTTGATATACACATATGTCCTTCATTTGGGCTTTGAGACAACATTCTCAACCCATTTTTTTCTTAAAATTTCAGTAAAAGCTTATTTTTGATGGAGTTAACATTACAACACAGAATATTCCTGTAGATCTGTTTCGCAGCATAGTTAAGTATGGGGGAGACGCATTGTAAAGGTGGGGCATTCCATACCTTTCTTTCTCAATGAATTGTTTGTGTTTTGCTCCATTTTATTTCCAATTTCCATTTATAACACCATGTACTAACCACAATGTAAGATATTCTGTAGATACATGATATACGAAGGTATATCACCTTGTTTTACTCCAAAAGGTGTATCAAACCAGTCAGTAAACATAACATTGATCTCAGCATAAGCAGCTAGGCAGCTATGTCTGAACTACGTTATAGAAGCTATCATCCACCCCCACTTTCAAGAGTTTAAAAGCAAACAAAAATGTCTGTTAATCCAGTCAAACGCCTTTTGAAAGTCAGCAAAACAAGCGCAAGTGGGTTTGCCTTTGGCAATTCTAGTTTTAACAATAGCGAGCTGGTGACTGGATGTATATGACCGAAACAGACTTGTTTCTGTCTACTTGGCTCGAGGGTCCAGTGACTCTGGCTTTTGCGTAAAGAGTCAGAACTACGAGGAAGATGCGCATTCATGAGAGAGTCTGTGCTGTAAGGCTGAAGTGTGTGTTGGAAGTATTTTACCTGCCAGGGCCTCAGTTTTGTTATATGGTGTCAGGGTGAAAGTGTTAGTGAACATCCTGATCTGTGATGATGAAAGAAAGATGCGCTCAAATAATAGTAACTTTTTAAACATTTCTTACACCCAGGAGCATACACAGGTTCTGGTCACAAACCACACTAACTGGTAAAACTGGTGTTTGTGAATGCGGTGTGAGAGGTGCACTCACAAACCTAAAGACAGGCATTTTTATGATCCAGAAGCTGGGAAGGAGGTCAGGATGCTGCAGGTCACAAAACCTGGACATGTGTTTGATAGAAACCCTGCAAAGCACAGTCCCAGCACAAATAAGGGAAAATATAAATATATTTTTTGCAGATTAAAAAAGTGAAAAGTTAGCAAATCCCAAATTTCCGTGTCAAGGAGGACAAAATACTGACATTTCACCTGTTTGTTTGGCTCACATCACTGTGAATCCCACTGTTGAAGTGCAACCTTCTTTTTCAGCACATATTTTTGCTGGTGTGTGTTTTTAGCACTGAAATAATTGATCATTTGATCAGAAAACAGAACAGACATGAACAGACATTTTTTAGACTACATTATTAATCAATTAAAGGAAAAAATAATCGATAATGAAAATAATCATTACTTCCAGAGCCCATGTGTCTGTTAATTGATATTCTACGAGTGTGTTGGCTTATGTGTCAAATTAAGATCAGTGCTGAGGTGTGTAAGAGCTGAAGTGTGTGTTGAGGGCTGAGCAGGTCCATGGCCTCTTCAGAGGAGCTGTGTGTGCTGGGTGTCTCTCTGGTGCTGCAGGTTTTCAAGGCTGAACGCTGAGCTGTGAGTGTTGAGCGTTACTGGAGGACGTCCAGATCGCCTGGAGGTTCTGTCTGCCCGGCACAGAAGTGGCTCCAGCTCCCGCAACACGGAGTAACATCACTGCCTCTCAATAGGCAGCAAATCACCTAATTCTGTAGGATCTGAAAACATGTCTAAATGCTATATAATTGGTTTAAACTCAATTGACAAAATCCTATCCCAGCAAAAGGTGTTCTGAAAAGATCTTAAAAATTTTTTGAGTGGTATTTTTACCCCAGCTCTCTAAATGTGTGTGACATAATGGGACTGTGATTAAAGTGGTCTACCTCCTCTCTAAGTGGCACTGATAGTTTGAGTCTCTGCTGCCACTAAATGGTGTGAATAGAGGAATGGAGCTGAATAGAGTAATCCTGGAAAGTTTCAGCAGGACTCTTCCTGTTTAGAATTGACGCAGGTTTCTGTATGATGATGCCGTGCTAGAAGTCAGCAGACATTTGCAAACACCCGAGGTAAGCAGGATACTAGAGGGGAATCTAAAGTAAGCTGTCAGCAGTGACCTCTGGCTGGGAGAGGACAGAGCAGTCATAGAAATCGAGGCGTTAATTTTTAATGAGCGTTGTTGCTAAGTGACGAGCAGATCCAGTATCCCCTACATTTATTCAAGGATAAGCAGCCAACAGGAACAACTTGTTTCCCGCAGAACTCATAAAAAATGTGTACGATGTGCGTATGTGTGCATATAACACCAGGCGATAGAATCAGATTTTGCTACCCAAAGTAACAGTGACTCACTAGCAGGAAGTGACCAAACAAGCTGGTGGTGAATATTTCCTGCATTCCATCAGGGGTGATGCCGTCCTTCTGCGTCAAAACTCCCTCCCCAGTGGCTAACGTGGTGATGACTTTGCTGCAAAAAAAACCATGGCAGAAATGTGAACTGTGTAAAGGAGGCATGGACACCAATGTCTGAGATAAACAATGTTAAAATGTGTAGATACACTGTGTATGAAAAATGTCCTGCTGCATGGCAACACCTAAAAGCAGCACGTTACATGGAGAAAGGGTGTGTGGGTTTGGCATGATGCCTGCGCTGAGACAGAGGTGGTCCAACTGGTTGTAACTGCAGGTGCCACCACAACCACAGCTGCAGATGGTTCACATCATGAAGCACTGATAGCTGGCAACACAAAACAGAACATGGCATTTCTATTCAAAGGATTTATGTGAATGTTTACTTGTAAAAATATGGTAGTTCTGTTAAGTATTTTGTTCTTTGCCCAGTAAATTAGTTAATGGTAACATCCTGGAAGTATTAAAGTAATGATTATGGATGCCTTACCTGCTCTGGCTCCAGTGGGAAATACTTGTTACCTTGTTATATATTATTGATCAGTTGGGTATTTGATGTGGGCTTTACAGGCTCACAGAAAACAAAACAAAACTGATGACCTGAACACACCCATAAAACAATATCCAACAGGGAAATCTACTATATCTATGATAGATAATATATAATCTATGATGCCTTCTAACTGCACGCGTTCCTGTGGGGTGAGGGGTCAGGAGGTCAGAGTGAGTGGCCACAGCATGATGGAGGCTCCTGCAGGCCGGATAGAGCTGCAGACTGAAGTCTTCTGCGAGGAGACGCTCACACAGGGCCAGTCCAATGTCACTGCAGGGACAGGCACACTCAGCCTACACTGTGTTACTGCACTGGAGATTACATCTGCATGAATCATACAGCCTAATCCTAACTGCTAGAGGCCTCAGTGTCAGTCTGTATTCAACACACACCCTGTCAGTTATTTTGAAGGAGACAGACACTGATGTTCTGTGTAAACACCATTCATTTTACATTATTTACACAATGAAAAATCTAAATTTGAATTACATTTATTCAGCCTTTATTATGACAGTGGGTCATAGCTGACATACTGAGACCAAGCTCTCTATGTACTTCTGTATTGAAAGACAAATAAAATGAACGTGTTGGAGCTGGAACTGGACTTGGGTTTGTTAGTTATTTTTATATTGGGTGAGTCCTAATGTGGATTGTATTTTGGGATAAAAGTTGAAATTTGTGTTAAATAAAAGCATATACGTTTGTTTTAGAAAATATGCAAATTAACAGTAACTTTCCTAAAATAATAATAGTTTTAATAATAGTTTTACTATCTGCAATAGTCATACAAATAATATTCCCTATTCGCTGTTACTGTTATTTTGTCAAACCATTGCAGTTTAAAAAAAACACTGAAAAAAACGCTGAAAAAAACAATAATTTGGGTACAAAGATTTAATAAAACTAAACAATTCATGAATTTGTGAGGGTGCAATAACATTTTTACAACTGTACATCTGCCACCAATTCATTTCTAAGTAGTTATAAAGCATGTATGACAAGGTTTCTCTGATCAAAATCATTGCATGTCTTATTTCTATTGACAGTTTAAAATACACAAATTTATTTCCCCAACCACCTTTCATATTTAACTTATATGTACAGATATTTTGCATGGATCACAAAGCAAAGTAAAGAAAGAAAAGGAGAATTTAAATAGTAGGCAAAGGAGTTCCACAAATTGCAAGACAGTAACGGCACTGACTTCAACGTGACAAAATTTCAAATGCATGGCTGCCAACTACAAAAAGACTTGCTTGGATAAGTCACACAGGGACCAGTCACTGATAAGAGGGCTGAGCCTCTCAATACAGCTGAACTTATTTCTAATGGTTGGAACACCAATATCTAGTTAGAGCAAATAGAAATTCAAACACAGCATGCATATTATTATGCCAGACTGGGGAAAATGAATACAGAAGACCAAGAAAAAAAATCCTGCATACATTAATTATGAAAGAAAGCTGTCACGAGCCAGCTGGTAAGTCACTGCTTGTATTACATCAATAGATGTCACCAACTCATTTGAACTACTGTGTAAGTACTCCACAACACTGTAACCATTACTCCAAACATACACACAATTTAGGTTGCATATTCCCTTTTTATCTCCATTCCTGATTTCAGTTGCATTTACCTCTCTCTTTCAACAAAGAGAAATTATAAGACGTTTTCCATCCACAAAAAAACAGAGAAATATCTTTCCAATGAGCATCCGGCACACACATACAGCTGATCCATCGTAGCACATAGCTAAAAACAGCCCTCCATCTTTATAAGCATCTTGAAACCTGTGGTTGAGCATTAAGGCTGCAAAATTGCTGCTGATTTTACGTTGTATTCAATGGCAGGCAGAGACAGTTTGCAGCAGAAAAAAAGGCACTTCTGAAGCATTTTCTTTGGCGTGTAAAGATCCAAAATATGACCACAAAAATTAACCTATTGCATTACGTGAAGTATAATGCTCCGAATGCCTAAAGAAGCTCACCTTAAAGAGCTTATTAATACACAAATATATCAACAAAACATAAACAGAACAAACAAATATTGACATATAAATATTAATACAAAATATTGATATTAGAGATTTAGAAATATCTACTGAAAATACACAGTCATTTACACTGATGGTCAAATATCACTGTAAGAAAACTGCAAGGGAGATAATATAAAAATGTACACAGAGTTATTTGGTATAGTTTGGCGATTGTCTAAGAGACTGAGATGAAAAACCTGTTTGAAATAAATGTAACAGTGATGGTTTGCTCTTTCTTCTTGTACATTCAAGCAGTCTTCCAAAAGGAAACACAAGAAAGTTCTTCAATTAAAAAAAAAATATTGCAATAACATTGTTATCAATACTTCATACAATGTAACATGGGAATTCTAAATTCATTTTCTAAATGAAAAAAAAAAAAAACATTTCAAAAAGTGACAAATGTTATCTGCTACATTTGATTTTGGCTTCTTCAACATACAATACAACCAAGGGTCCTGTTTGTGATCTTAAGTGAGTGTGTGCGTGTGTGTGTGTGTGTGTGTGCAAGAGTGTGTGTGCGAGAGTGTGTAGTGTTTGTGGGTTGCATTTTTGCGTATTTTCATAAACAGAATAGATTTTTGAGCATGTATATTTGTTAGATTACCTGTATGTCTTTCAGATGTATTAGCCAATGGGATCGGGCTAACCAAACACAAATTGGCACACATCAGTTGTCTCTGTTGGTCCTTCTTTGTGGTGTGTAAATAAGTCCATGAAACAGTGTTTCCCAAATCATAGCTTGGAGCCCACGGGTGGGTCTCACCCTGCCTCTGCTGAACCAAGATAGCTTAAACCTGGATTGCATTTGAAACATGGTCTATACTATGTCATGCAACATTAATGTTAGAGGTGAGAGGACTGGGAATCACTGTCCTAAACACTGCCTTGGCTTAAGCCTGGCTTTCCAGGAGGGCTTGGTGTATTTCCTGGAAGGATGGCCGCTCCTTTGTGTTCCTCCTCCAGCAGCTCAGCATGATCTTATAGAGCGAGTCTGGACACAGCACAGGCTGAGGCAGGTAGATCTGTGGAGACAAGGCACAGGATTCAGTGTTTACATGAATGAACTGAATACGCTGCAGAATATCTCCATCTTGACAAGTCATTTAGTCTCATATTCAGTGTTAAAACTTTGTTTTTCTTAAAACAAGAGAAAAAAAATCTGCCAGGGGGATGAGATAACCCCACTTGTTTCCAGTGCTAATCAAACTGTTTCTAGACTTTTCTTGAATCAAGTGTCATTTACCTGGTATTAGTGCACTGATCTGCCTTATTCTGCCTTGTTTCACCATATTTAAACTTCTAAAAATCTATAAACAAGTTACACTGCATTGGAAACAAGTGGGATTACCTCACCCCATGGGCAGATTTTTTTCACTCGTTTTGAGAAAAGTAAGACACTATGAGACTAAATTACTTGTTAAAATCAGGATTTTTGCAGTGTATGTTTCTGACACACAGTACTTACCTGTCTTTTCTGGTCCCTGAAGAACTCCCCTGTATTCTCTATCACCTGCTCATCAGTGAGCTGTGAGTAGGGCTGCTCCTTGCAGAAGGTAAGTGTCTCCCACAGGGTGACCCCAAAGGCCCACACATCACTGGCTGTGGTGAACTTGCCCTGGAGTGAAGGGGATGGCATAAATATTATGTACACCATTTGCTGCATTACCCGCAAATACATTTATTTGATGTTTGTCAAGAAAACATCAAATTATTATTGCATGACCGCAGTCTTTTTCAAAATGCTTCCTTATACAGTTCAGTGAATATCTTCAGCCACAAAGTTCTTTGTTTTGATTTCAAACACACCTTGCTAGTAAATCATTGGTTGACCTGATAAAATGGGAGTAACAACTAATTCCAGTCAGCTGTCACAAGTAATCCAGGCCCAGATTAACCTGCTGCACATGTGAGAATCACTGAGACTGGTGAAATATATCATTTTCTGAGATGACGTGTTTAAGGGATAGCTTTGAGAATGAATGAGGTCATGCAGCCACTGATGGGCTTCTCGTCATGTCATGATGAAAGAAAAATGATTCCCAGTTTGCCCAGTAGGGGTCCTCACCAGCAGGATGCTCTCCCATGACATCCAGCGTATAGGCAGCACAGCTCTGCCCTGGATGCGGTAGTAATCACCGCTGTACAGGTTCCTGCTCATGCCAAAGTCAGCTATCTTTATCGTGTAGTTCTTGCCAACCAGGCAGTTCCGCGTGGCCAAGTCTCGATGGACAAAGTTTAGGGAGGAGAGGTACTTCATCCCAGATGCTATCTGAGTGGCCATGTAGCACAGATTATTGTAGCTGCAGAGGAAGGAGGAAAGAGAGCATAAGCTGTTAGAAAAAGGAAAACATCGGAGGACATATGCACACAAGCAGGCATGTCTACACACTCACTTACTCATCCATTCACTCTTTACCTGACAGTAGGTGCATTGCTGAGCAAGGCAAGCTGTCCCTCAGGTTCATGGCGGGACAGAAACTGGTTAAGGTCTCCATTCTCCATGTACTCTGTGATCATACAGAGTGGGTCACTATAGATACACACGGCGAGCAGACGGATGATGTTGGGGTCCTTCAGGCGAGACATGATTTTTATCTCTTTCAGGAAGTCATTCCTACCAACACAAACACAAACCAGTGAGTTCCTCTATACTTACAAGAAGTCAGATCTAAATATCAGGTGCAGGTTATAAATAATGCATTTTGGTGTTGATCAGGTAATACCTTGCATTTTTGTTGGCGTCTGAACGGAGCATTTTGACAGCCACTAGAACTGGCTGGTTCTCGCCAACGTCAAATGAAAACTCTTTTTTCATGAACTCCTGCATTCCCTCGGCCTCACACAGGTGCACCTGAGAGGAGAGGGGAGTTGACTTTAACATCCATGCTTAATTCAAAAAATGATTTGTGATCTCTGTTGTCACTGTTTTTACATTAGCTGCATGTTTTCTATGCATGAGGAGATGTATCTTAAGCTGTTGGCAACAGGTGAAGGGTGCAGACCTCTCCAAACTGGCCCTCTCCCAGCTTCTCCTTAAACGTTAGAAGTTTCCGTGGGAACTCCTCCACAGCAACATCCTTCCCTGAGAGCAGGTCCATTGTTACTGCTGGGATGGCATATGTATTGCTTCCAGTCACACCTTGCAGGTTAACAATGTCCGCCTCTGCGTAGTGAGGGACGCCGTCTTGGACTGCAGTAGCCGTGGTAGATTTTGAAGCTGTCGTGCTGGTAGAAGCTGCAACACAATATGGGAGCTCATAATTGGGAATCTTGACAAGCAATGCGTGAGCTGGAAAGTGAGTTTGTGTCTGGGTGTGTTTGTACACGTGCACTGGTTGACTTCAAATCCTTTATTTAGTAAAAGCTGGATACTCAAAACTGTACTGAAGTGTGGCACCTGAGTAAATGCATTTAGCTCCCTTCCACAGTGTGTCGATTTAAATGGATGTGTGTGTCCACCCACCAGGCTCTTCAGTGCTCTGTGCAAACTCAGGCAGCTTGCATATGAGTCGTGAGGGCTCCTGGTAGTCTGGGCCGAGGGGGAAGATGCGCTCGTAGGTGGAGCTAGACTCCAGTTCGCTGGTGGCAGTCGACTGGTTGTTATGGTTGTAGGCAAACGTCTCGCTCTGTATTGACAGACTAGCAGTTAGTTCATCATCCAGCATCCGGCGAGAGGCCTAGAATAAAGGATGCGGGGGTGAAGGAACACATCTGACCACCTCCGACAGGAGAAACCAGGAATTTTCAGTGGAAATTACAGCTTGTTAAATCAATCATGCAACTCACCTTCTCCAGCATCTTCTGCCACACCTGCCTCCACAGGATGATGACAATGATGGCCACGAGGATGAAGATGATGGCCACTAAACAACCAATCAGAATTCGGGTGTTGCTGTCGTCTACTTTGTGGGTGGGGTCATCCCCTGGGGAGGGGATAGGGAGAGGCGCCTTTTGATTGGATGAAAAAGTGTTGAAGCTGGCTGTGAGTTTGTCCTGTGTGTGTGTGTGTGTGTGTGTGCATGTGTTGTTGGTTGGGGTAGGGGGGCTTACTGACCTGGTTGTGTGCTAGTTGGCGGTCCAGTCTTGGGTGGAGCCAGTGTTGTGTTGTACATGGCTGTATCTGAAAGAGCAGAGGACAAACGTTCTCAACAGGAGCTAGCAGCAGATTTTGGATTACAGAGTTTTGTTGGTGCTCAAAGTATCACGTTTAATCGCATTAATTTATTTGAGTAATGTTTTTGTGTACTTGTACTTTTTTGAATATTTTTAGTTTCAGTTTTTGCTGAGGTGTTGAGCTTCACCACATTTTAAATCATATCCATCACACAGAGCAACTCTGTAGGCTGTCTATAAGCAGCAATTCAAAGATGTTTGAGGTAGTAAAAATAGTATGGCTTTACTTGTTTATGCACTTGTTATTTTCAAGATAGACAAATTTAGTTTGAACTCTGTCTTCTTGTCCTTTTAGATTTACAGGGGAATTTTGCATGTAACCTTGTGTAAAAAAAAAAAAAAAAACCTTGTGTGACTTTTACTCAGGGTATACCTCCATTTTAAATGAGACATTTTCCATTTATACTTAATGTATTTAAGAAACATTACGTGTACTTGAGTACAATATTTCAGAACATTTTCCATCCCTGGATATGTATAGGTTTGCAGCAGCCCTCCAACTTTCATAACAATACAAATTCTACATAAAAACTCAACAGTGTTTATCATCAGTATCAATGTTAACAACATGAACAAACGTGCAGTCCCAATAACCTGCAGTTGCTATTTCCCACCACCAGATGTCACTAAATGTCATGTGAAGAGGATGAAGTTCATCAATTCACTCAGCACTTAAAGGTGCACTGTGCAAAACTGCCAAGGGCTGAATTAAGTGAGGACGGTTTAGACCTGACAAAAGAGTGGAATAAGCACATAAGTTGATGGTTAAGTCTACATCGTTTTCACATCTACTCTGTATCTATAATATAATCTATAATTTTATCTTATTTCATTTTTATCTTTTATCTTTTTATAGACTTTTTGATGTATAGGTTTAATGGAAATTTCTTACCATTGGCTCACTGACAAAGTACATGTTTTTTCCACATTTTTTGTCAGTTTTGTCAGAGTCCTCCCTTAAATCAGTCTCAGCAACATACCCTTTTCATATTAGCCAATTTGACATGAACAGCAGGTCAATACAGGTGTTATTAATGACGTTAATTAAAGTTTTGTTCCACACAGGTACAATAGAGCCAGGGTCCTGGTGTTGTCCATGCTGACTCAATGGAACGGCTCTGGTACACAGAAAAATAAGTGAATAGGGTTTATTTTGGGTCTGTTTTGCACTTTTAAGTGACACTTTTGGGTTTATGTGGACCACATGGCCACTACGATTTTGCAAGAAATAGCAACTAAAATACTTTAAATTTAAATGCTACTTCCAAATATTGCTGAAGTTTAAACTGCACAATCACAAAAAATAAATAAATACATAATTTGATATTTTGCTCTGTGGGGCCTGTTTGACAGTCTCAAAAATACATCCAAAAATAAAGTCTCCTCATTGGGGCGGCACTGATGCACCAGGGGGTGCTATGCACAGTTCGTCTACCTGACTGGAAGGTGATCTCGCTGAACATCATCCAAGCATCAGCAAAGTAAAACTGGCACTTGATGGCACTGGCCATGTGATTGGCCAGGTTGACGGTGACGAAGCGAGCGCTGGGGTTCTTCTCATCCACCACGGGGCTGAAGGAGAGGGGCGTGGCCTCCCAGTCTGACTCAGAGCGGAAGTAGCACACCACCTGGCGGAAGGCCTTGACGTGCCGTGAAAACATGTTGTTGCAGTGGACCTGGACACAGACAGACACACATGGAGTGTTTTAGTGCTGCTGGGCCCAGAGAGAGAGAGAGAGACAGAGAGAGAGGGGGAATGTTATCATTAGGTTATGTTACCAGGACCCTCACCTTCATGGTGGTGAAGTTTCGTGTGCGGTCAAACTCAAACATGATTTCAACATATCCACTGGGGAAGCTCTCATTGGTCCAACCCACATAGTCATATCCTGGCCACACGTTGTAGACATGACTGTGTGTGAAGTCGTCCAGACCGCACACCCCATCAGTCAGCTGGCCCAAGCCCTCGGTCATACTGACAAACACAAAGAAGGAGAAGGAGAGAGAAAGTCACATTTACATTTGAAGACTGTTTTTCTCCAGCATTAATGGCAGATTATGCAGCTCCAGCGGGGAGGGCATGCACTTTGTTATAATGTGGTAAAGACTCATGTCAGTACCACTCAGTTCTCAAAAGAACATTCCCCAGGAGTTCAGGACAACACCACTGTGTATGTTTTTGTGAAGTTTTGACATAAAACTTCAGATTCGATACAGTAATTTAATAGTATCACACTAATTCTATAGGTTATTGGTCTTGGCATGAGCCTTAAACGTTTTATCCCTCCTCGGCCTCATCCTTAACATTAGTGAACAAGGCGGTCCCATTTGAACCAGCAAAATATTCTGTTAAAATGATTTTATGGTACAACTATTTGCCACTAGGTGGCAGCATTAAGACACTGATACCTCCCTTTTGCTTTTGGCTTTGATATCAGAACATGGGCCATTTTCTTTTTCCTCTGCACTGTTTCCTAGAGAGAGAGGGGGAGGGCTGTGTCATGGAGGACATTATTCACCCCGCCGTGATTCAAACACTAACGTGGACAAAAAGACTCTGATTGGTCCTTCCCAGTTTTGAAGCTTTGTTTGCATGGTTGACTCAGTTATTCCCATGCGTTATTACTTAAGAGTAAACCACCATGACCCACACACTGCTGTCTGTCTCTTGCTCTCACCATGGTGACCAGGCAACAACAAGGTCACTGTGGACCTCTGGCTCCAAAGTCTGGGTAAAAGTACTGACGGAGGAGGACAGGAATGATGAAGGGATATACAGTAGTGCAGGGAAAAAGAGGCATGAAGAACAGTTAGGGTGGTGAGGAGGGAGTAAGGAAACATTCACACACACACACACACACACACACACACACACACACACCTGTGGATGACAGCTCCATCGTATACAGAGTCATTGAGGTAAACAGGAGCACTGGGCAGGCTCATCTGTTCCCCTGTCGGAGCGTTGTACGACACTAGACCATCTGTGGGCCAAGAAAAAAGGAAGAGAGTCAACGTTTTATTAGGCGATGATGGTATAATGATTATGTATGTCTATGCAGTGTTGAGGAAGCTATTTTGCACAGTTTTGCAAGATATCAATTACTTCATACTGGAACAATTACTTCATACTGGAAGTACTTGAACTACTGCAAAGCAGCCTCGGGAAATATAAGTTGGTTAACTAATAAAGGTGCTTAGAAAAAGTACCTTTTAAAAAATTACCAAAATCAACAAATTCAAAATTATAACAATATATCAACAACACAACATACAAAATGAAGCCACATGCCAGCAACAAATGCTACTCATTTCATAGTAAAAAACAAAACAAACAAACAAACAAACACTTGTTTACTTAAACTTTCTGCCCACAGGTCACACATAAAAAATAAATGATTTAATAAATGAATAAATAAACATAAACTAATATGCATTTTACTTGGCTACTAGTAATTATTCTTTCTTAGCCTTCTGTCTTCTGTCTTCTATCTCTTTTTAACCTACAAGTATTTTAGTGTTTTATTGCTTTCATGATAGTCTTAATATTCCCTATTTTGAGTACTAGTCCTTTTGTTTTTAATACCCTTTTTCTTGTAAAGCACTTTGAGCTGCATTTTATGTTATGAAAGATACTATAAATAGTAGTACTAGTGGTAGTAGTAGTAGTAGTATTGGATATTGCACCAAGGTGGATTATTTACTTAGCCAGGTACATCAACATCTGCACAGAAGAACTTGAATATTGTGTGTTGTGTTTTGTAGGGGAAGGTTATATTTTTCTTGTATGTATGTAAACTCAAAACATCTGCATCATCTGACTTGTTCAATTTTGGAAATTAAAACAGTCAAGAAAAGAAATCAGCTTGCACCTTTTATGGCCCAAAATTGTGTTTGAGTTGTTAACAACACCAAAAGAAAAGTGTTTTAATTATTTGACTCAATCTGTGAGTTAACTGAACATTCAGCAAGCCACTGCAAAATCTAGTTTACCATTCCCCAGCACGTTCTTCTATGTGGTATAAATTGGTCAGTATTATTTTCTGACAGTTGTTTGCTAAGAATCAGCTGCTCCTCTCTATCTTTATGAGCTCAGAGATAAGGGCTTGGCTGTTTAAAGTTGTAATCTTTGGCCACCACTTCCTCACTCATCAACCCTCAGCCCTTTCAACACCTCCTCCCCTTTCTCTCTCTCTCTCTCTCTCTCTCTCTCTCTCTCTGTGTGTGTGTGTGTGTGTGTGTGTGTGTGTGTGTGTGTGTGTATGCAGTCTTACCCAGCC